>JACSZP010005793.1:12580-25296 GCA_016161895.1 Pinna nobilis | reverse complement strand
TATTTCTGCACGTTTGGATTCAATATTCATGTTTGATTTCTTTGTTACACATTCATGTATGTATTTTGTCTATACTCGTATGTTCTATAGTTGTATTGATGATTAACATGCTAAATGTTCTGAATATTAGCCTGGGAGATGGATTAATATAAGCAGAGGGCTTGTTTCCAAATCTATTGTTGCTTTGTTAATCATTTGTTAAATGGTTGATACACAGATACATGTAAATAATTCTTAAAATAATCCAACGTGAAAGATACCAATTCATTGCGGAAAAGAATTTGAAGTATTCTTATTCATTATTTTTATTTTTACACCGAGCAAAATCACTCGAGCACTTTATATTTGTAAGTATACTGTACTGCAGATTTTTAGCAAACGAATATACATCACCTGTATCTACCAACAAGCTATAAGAATTTAAAAATGCATGGACACTTTAGAGTCCTTATGACTACATCCATTTGCGATTGGAATCGGTAAAACCTAATTTCTTTTGAACAATTTGTAAATAAATTGGTCATGGCATTCTAGGCCTAGTCCTTTAGATACATGTAATTCGATCTATAACCTGTATCGATTTCTTTGGTACATATTATTTTTAGATAAACACAATGTGGGTGTAATCCCTTTAAAACCCATATGTCACCAGCTTTTGTCTTTGGACCTACTGCCGGGTTCTGTTGTTCATCTCCTCCGGGCGCCTCGGGATAGTATTTTTTTTAAGTTTTTGCTACTTTTCGACTTTGACGTGGTTTCTAATAATTGTTGGGGCGTTCTTCATGCACTGATTTTGACCACGATTTTTTCCCGTTTACCAGATTTAGATATAGGACTCACGGCGGGTGTGACCGGTCGACAGGAGATGCTTACTCCTCTATGACACCTGATCCCACCTCTGGATTGTCAGAGGTCCGTGTTTGTCCAATATTCACCAAATTTGTATAATGCCTACTGATTCTTTTGGCGATTGGTACATAGGTATCTGTGACTTTTATATTGTTAAGTTGATTTTGACCAAGGTATTTTGATTGGGTCATTGGAGGTGTAGCAACAAATATTGGTAAGGTACACGGTTTAGTTTATAAAAAAGTTCCGTCTCCTATCCAAACTCTCTTATATGGGATCTGTATTGGTCGTACAAGTCTCCGCTGCATGTTAAAGATGAAATGAATTTTGTTCGGCGAGAAAATCTTGTACTGATTCCGTCGATTATGTATGACGTGTTATATCCTAAAATGCTAAAAATAACAATGAAAAGTATCAAACTTATGTCATAGATAAATCCTTATATTTCTCAATGCAAAATATGATAAAATCGTTTTTCTTTTTTTTCCTTCTTACCAGCGGTGAAAACTTCGTTTGTATTATCTGATTTTCTTAATCGGAGTTTCAAATACTTCCAATTGTAAACATGTTTACAGACCTATTTGCACTTGGGAAATTACGGCTGCACATTCCAAATAAATATGCTTTAGGATAATGCACAAGAAATACATATCAATAAATAAGCTAACAATTATTGTGAGTACCGTCTCAATTTACCGTAGAGCTGATTACCGCCGAAAGATGCACCGTAAAATATAAATATTCCTTCATCCAGACCTATCGTGTGTACATGTATTGCACGCCACGGAATGTTTTTCCAAATTGCGGAGAATACATATAGAAAGACAAGCAAAATGAGATTGTTCATACAAAACGCAAGAGATAAAAATATCATTTTTCAATCGTTATTCTTCAGACGTGGTATCGATAATGTCTGACACTGAATGCAAGACACTTAGGCGACATAATAGTGGCAACAAGCGAAACAAATACAGAGACATAATAGGAACATCGTTATTGCATTTATGATATTACTGAAATAGATGCAATCTGACTGAAGTGTCAATCAAGGTCTACATACTGTGTGCATGAACATTTATCGCACGTGATGCATGATTACGTTGCGCAATATAATATTTAACATTCGCATTTTATTTGATTCTTTATTCACAAAAATGTACTGCAAATTCGATATTTTTTACTGCAAATCCTGAACATATTTTTGGTGTGAGATATGTCGGAGTGTATTTAGTTTCTCTGATGGTTGTTGTATCCTACTGATTTTGATGAGAATTCCTTTCTCAATATTTCATCTGTATTTGACTGTGGCCGGACTTGCGGTGGATGTGACCGGTCATCAAGGGAAGCTTGATCCTTCATGGTACCGGTACCTGATCCCACCACTGGATTGTCAGAGGTCGGTGTTTGTCCAGTGTTTAACAAATGTATACATTGCCTCCTGGCTTTTTTCTTTTTTTCTAATTGACAACTTGGTATATGTGATTTAGATATTATTAATATAAGTCCTTGTTAAACTCGTTTTAAAGTCCTTAACTTTTTATCAATACATGCACATATCACAAAGTATACGGAATGAAATTTACTTTTAAAAGCATATTCACCTGAGAAATATATAGAAGAGATAGGCATATGATCCTGTCATTGGAAAGTAAGGTTCGTTGCCGACTGCATGTAACACATTTGAGTATTTCCTCTAGGGGGACTGATATCTTGATATCAATAATTTTGATGGTTTCTTTCAATGTGAGAATGAGTACTCTAGGCTACACGCCTGATATATGTATTTAGATGAAATTGTGACGTAGATACATTCCAAGTCACTGTCAACGGTACACATTGCCTTCATAGCACATATATGGCATTGCTGAAAACAGGAAGTAAAACAATACGAGAAGGAAGTACACAGTAATGGAGGTGGGTGATTATCTCTTGCTTCCTGAGATTAGCCAATCGGATCCACTCCTACCCTTTTTAAAACCCGATTACGGTTCTAGTGCTTGTGTCGTCTTCCGGTTTTGCATCCATAGACTATAAATTCCGGAAAACAATTAAGCTTACTTTTTACATTACTGTTTATATATGGTGTTTTCCAATAGATAAGTGTATTTTCAACTGTAGATAATGAAATGATGCTTGTCACAAAAATAGGAAGGACAAGAAAAGAATACTAACAAGAAAATATAAAAGAGTCTAATCTATTTTAAGAAGAAGAGGGAAGAGCAAACAGGGTCTCATATGATAGGTGGTCCCTTAATTCAGGCGATTTATATAGGCAAAAATCATTTTGGGAACCATACATTTAGGTCATAGAAGACAGGTAGGCAATATATTCAGTTGGTCACTAAAGCATGTTTGACTGTAGTTCGGGATGAAATTTGGTACAAGTTTAATCATACCGTATTGTATTTGTGTTCATGCGAGCACAAGAGTTTAAAGACAGTTTATACGTTTAAAGATTTCCTAATCATGTCATTAGGATTTTTCATGCACCGCCATCTAACGGTGGAGTTGAAAACTCGCAGTAAGACTTTACTTAATCGTCACAGCTGTAATCCAACTCACTTACAAATTACCTCTCCTGTAGGTTAAAGCAAATGTCAATGAGATTCAAAAGTAACTTAGTACATGCCATGGTGGAAAGGCTATTAGTATGCGAACCAGATACACCACTTTACATACATTGGAGTCTCATTAAAGATATATTTGGCCTCATTTTTCATCTTCACAGAATGAAAAAAATTGAATTATCACATTTGCACCAACATATGATTAAAGGATGTAGCTTACAAAATGCAAAAACTATGCACACAATATATAGATATCGTCGTTTAAAAAATAAAAAATACACGATTACGGGTTGTATTCAATTCCCGCCATGTTAACAGACATGGTCGATGCCTTGTAAGTAGAGCGAATTAAGCGGACAAAACATGTCCAGCACGGACATTTAAACGTTGACTTGACCATCTTTAATGTGTAAATCGCTTAATTATATCTATTTGTACACGATTCCGTCGACGTCGTTATCTCGTGTAAGACAAATGTTTGCATAATGAGTCCAAGTGTACCTTTAATTCTGTCACTTTTGTTCCCGAGAACTTGTCCTGATAAATGAAGCGTACGGTTTACTGAGACACAGAATGACTAATGCAGTTTGAAAGTTTTGTTCCCTGGAAATATCGTCCAGAAGGTGAAGGATCAGGATAATTAATTCGACTGTAGTTGGTTTGTATCAACTACGTCACCTCGACTCCGACTCTTGTTTACCTGTTTTAAGACAACTCTGCCCTGGAATTCTTGCTCCTATTCGTTCTTTACTTGATCTGCATTCATGCTTTTTTCTGGTTGATGACAATGTCCGTGGTGTCCTTTATTTCAAGTTCATTTGGATTATTGCGATCAACACAGCAGTAAACAAATTTGGAATTATTTAATGAAAGAACGTCATCTATGTAGCAGAACATGCAGTTTAAGGATCGGGCTAAGTTTTTGTCACTACTTTTTAAAAGCTCCTGTATGAAGTCAGCCTCAAACGAATAAAGAAATAAGTCAGCAAAAAAAAAAAAAGGAGCACAATCAGTACCCATGAGGACAGGTTGTTGAAAATACCGTCCACCATATCAGTGGACAAAATGGTAATAGTTTCAATTACTTTTATTTGTGGGAGGAAGTCAGTTTTACCACAGCCCAATTTTGAATCCTTAACTCGATTATTAGACAACTTAGCAATCTTCGAAGTAGTTTTATTTATGTGAAATAGAATATCGACCATACCATACCAAGGTTTTCCATGGTGTACGTGATTTTTTTTTTCAAAATGTCAATTTGATTGTATGAGTCAAAATTATAATTTTTAAACAGATATATTCAAACAAAATACTTGAGTCGGTCCTGAGAAAATGATTTTATTGATACATATTATTACATACTAATTGCGTGTTTCTCATTTGTCAATCAGATAAATTTCACCGGTATTAAGTACAGTTCCCTTCTTGTCCAGCTGCAATAATCTTTAATTGCCTATCAATAACCACACCAAAAATCATTTTGTCTCAGACAGCAATTTCAAAAGGAGACCCACGCTTTCCAAGATTATCGAAGAAGACTCACAATTGTCTTAAATTAGATAAGTAATTAGTATTTCAGATGGAAGCCAGAGAGTTGCAACCTTGAGACGGAGTCCTGGGTATCCAGACAACATTATTATGGACACCAGAAGAAAGGATAAATGTAATTAATAGGCCGGTCAGTGGGTCCTGCTCTTCTGTCTGACTTTCTAAATAGAACAAGCAATATTGTCTTTGTTTGATTTGTCCGTCGCTAATGCTACATTGTTTGTGCGTGATTCACTACTCAAAAACATGGAAAGACAATCAGATTAATTTTCTTTATTCAAAACAATAAAAGTCAGATTCATAGTAGTAAAAAGCTTTAATTTTCTTTCTTGTTAAATTGAAGGTACCGCGTATTCTAATGATGCTTTGCGTTTCACTGTCTTTCGAGAATTTTTATTGGGGTCGTAATGTTTTGTGATACATGCGATGTGGCAGGCTAGTAAAATTGCAACCCAATATCAGTTCCAAGCTCATGGACACTTAATGTGATAGGAATGAAAATGAATGTTCATAAAAACACTTGATCTTATAATTGCAGAAAAGATTATCGTATTTCACTTTTATCGGGGTTATCTGGTGAAGCCGTAGGCATTTAATTCATCTTGCATATAAATGATTCGATGCAACACCAGATTTAACACAGCCAATACTAAAGAGATGATTTAGAGTAAAACGGAGGTGGGCGAGATGATGTAACCGGAACTGATAGCATTAAATGTTTTTTTCATTCACTAAAGATATTTATTTCTAAGCACAAATGTACCTCTTTATTACAGGAGCGACGAATGTGTTTGTTAATTATATCATAATGATGGATGGTCTTTCTTCTATAAAATAGATAATACATAATCATTTCTTAGGATTTATCATGACCTTTAACCGTTTGCTTATTAATTCGTAACATCAATGAATGTTTTTAAATTCCACAAATTTTTGGAAATTAAATTGTTTTTTTAATGGATGTTTCTCTTGTCATGTTTTAAGAAATGGCTTTATATGTAATATATCTTGATAAATATTTCTTTGAAGTTGAACCACATGGGAAACGGTTTCTAATGAAAGATAATTTAAAATACGTTTTTCTTTTAGTAACAAATGAAAGCAGCAGTTAACATATTAATGCAAATACAATTGAATCTCGAAAACCCGAAGTGCTCGGGGCCGCTGATAAACTTCGAGTTTTTGAAAATTCGAGTTTTCAAAAGTACGATATCTCTCAAGCCTACCTCTGAACGCTATTCCGCCGATTCAAATACTCTTTTTCACTCCCTTTTCCGTACACTATTCTTATTACGCATCCATTTATTAAATATTCTTAAATAATTTAACAATGCCATCGTCTTGATTGCTAAAAAAAAACAAAAACAGCCGGTAATCAAAATGTCTGCCGAAAATTGGCATTTCAAAAGGGTGAGATGATATTTCGCAGGTATATTAAGCTTTGAACTGTGAGATTTATTCGAGAGATCGAAAATTTCGACGTTAACATTCGAAAGACCGAGAGTTCATTTCGTTAATTTATTAAGAGAAAAAAATCGGGACCGTAGCTTTACTTCGAGAGATCGACGTTCGAGTTTTCAAGATTCGTCTGTATATAAAACTGCTTATGATTTCAGGTACGTAATGAACCATATTGATGGTATGAGCTGGATTGCGAAAATTTTTCTGTGATACGGGAGCGGTTAGTTTTTATTGTGAAGAAGAGAATCCGGCTACAAATGTACCCGGAAGTAGAATACTGGCCTCATGCAAGTAAATTGGCAATAATTTTCTGCAGACAGGTAGCTGGTCGTGAGGGTTAATCCAATCTTAAATTCAGTGGGTCGTATTTATAATTCACAGTTTATCTCATTCTATTCAATTACTTCAATGATCACCGTTCCTGAATGAGAACATTTTCAAAAATGCAAACCGGTTTTTACACTAAGCCTAGTTTTCTCAAACATTTCTATGCAATATTTTCCAATGTATTATCAACATGTGTCTCAGTGGCTCCAGAAAGTTGAGAATTTCTGTTATTTTCGTATTTCTAAAAAGTAACCCGTTTACGTATTTTATTTGAGAATATTTAAGGATGCACATTTATGCAATTTAGGAAAGCGATAAGATGTTCCAGTATCAGTTTCATTTTCTTATAGAAAATGCTTTCGAGAAAGCCTGTTAAAATTAAGGTTTTATTTCAAAGGGAAGTTTTTCTTAGATTGCGATAGATAATCAATGATTTTGAACAGAAAAAAAACCGGTGTTGATGCTCAGTGAGATTTGTCTTCTTGCAATTACACTAATGTTAACATCCGTAGAAGGTTTATTTGGTCATTCAAACAGCAAAAGGCAAATAACTATCAAGAATAAGTTTACGTAATAATGAAATTTGTCTTAATAACAAATTCGCTTGGCAACCCCACATATACCCAGACTTCACTTCCGATAAAGGAAATCCTTTCAAATCAGAAATATGTTTTATATTCTTCTGGCATTCCTACAAAATATAAGGAACTAGATATCTCGTTACTTTACCGGATTTCTAATTACATGTACATAAGTGTCGTTACAAACAACGGTACATTGCAGGTTGTGCCAAATAATCCACAAAACCTTTTTCCAATTTTTTAACATCTATTTTGTCAGCCAATAAGGATGAGCTTCGAAAGTATTGTGATACTTGCTATTCAAGGGATGACATGAATCAGATGTGGATTCTTAAAAATTCTAAAGATTTTTTAGAGAACACAATAAATGTCCCTCTCTTAATGTAAGATCATAAAAAATATCTAACTTTTAAACTCTTTATACAACTAATTCCATTCTAAACTCAAATGGAAATAAAAAGAATAAGTTCATCTTTGTTTTGTAAAAAAGAATGGCGAACAGAGATATACATGTAAATATCTCATCCTAGCAAATATAAAACATACTTTGTGAAAAACAACTCTGATTCTAACAAAAAATTCTTTGATTTTTTGATTGACATATTCGTTGTATTTGGCAAACAGGTTTCATACCTTGAGCATTCCGATGGGTTCAAATTGTATTCGTATGAGGCTGACTTAATTCAGGGGCTTTTAAAGAATAACGACAAGAACTTAGTCCGACCTTTTAACTTCACGTTCCGCTATATAGATGACGTTCTTTCATTACACAGTACTAAGTTTGGTGACTATGTTGATCGCATCTATTCAATTAACTTGGAATAAAGGACGCCACGGAAACTACCAAATTTGCTTCATATCTCGACTTACACTCAGAGACTGACAACGAAGGACGACTGAAAACCAAACTTTACGACAAATGAGATGACTTCAATTTCCCTGTGGTGAACTTTCCATTTTCATGCAGCAATATCCCAGCACTATCCACCTGTGGAGTATAAATCTCTCAGTTCATATGATATATCAGAGCACGTGTTTCCTATAAGGATTTGGCCGAGTGGTTAGCGTGTTCGACTTCGAGCCGAGGGGTCCGGGGTTCGATTCCTGCAGCGCCACTCCGCGGTTGGCCATCCCTGTCTATCGGATGAGACAGTAAAAACCGAGGTCCCATGTCACAGTAGGTGTTGGCACGTTAAAGAACCCTCCCTGCTCTACGGCTAGCAGTGCCAAGCACAGGCAAAATTTGTCGCCCTTCACCAGCACACGGTGATGTCTCCATATGAGTGAAATATTCTTGAGTGGGACGTTAAACAACAACGCAACAACAACAACAACAACAACAACAACAACAACCTATAAGGATTTCCTTGATAGCGGGTTGCTGCTGACAAAGAAGCTACTTAACCAAGGGTTCTTAATAGTAAGGTTAAAGACATCTCTTCGAAAGTTTTACGTTCGCCACCATGACCTTTTGACCGCTATAAAATATCGATTTTACAGATTATGAGGATATGTTACCCTTGTCATACACCTAACCCTGTCCTTCTTTTACCGTTTACGACTATTGCCTTGACATTTTCTTGGATTCATTCGAAATAAATGTGACACGACGAGTGCCACGCGTGGAGCAGGAGTTGCTTACCCTTGAGCACCTGAACTCACCAACGGTTTAGTGGGGTTCGTGCTACCCTATTTTTAGTTATAAGTTTCACGGTGTATTACTGTTTATAGTGTTGTCTCTGTTTTGTTTTGGGCCACAGTATTGCCTGTCGTTGATGTATTGAATTTTTAATGTCCGTTGGTATCTTCTACTTACCCTCTTTTACCGAAGAATATCACAAACCCTTGACCATTTGTTTCTATGGATTTGCGTGAGATGGTTGCATTGTTTGTATTGTTGTTAGATGTCCCACTTACGAGTCGTGTACTTTTACCGAGACGTCGCCATGTGCCAGTGAAGGGTGGCAAATTTTGTCTCTATGTTCGGCACGTACGACCTTAGAACAAGGAGTATTCTTAAATGTGCACGTGCCGACACCTACTGTAACCTTGACCTCGGACCTTCTCATCCGAAAGACTGGAACGACTAACCGCTGCGTGGCTCGGGTTCAGAAGGCAAACACGATAACCACTTGGTCACGGCGGCTCATGGAACGCGAAAGAAGTTTGTGGCAGGATAACAGGAAAAGCTGACTGAAATTAGAAACCAGGTGTGGGATTCGCATTTTTGCTGATACTATTCTCACTCCAAAACTGTCGTATTAACAATATATTGTAGAATGTTATAATTCCTGCTTTGTGTTAGATCAATAAACACAGTTTTGAAACAAGTATAGACGATTTACATATTTAACGGCCTTTAAGCTACTAGCACTTTTAGAAGTCGCTCTAATGAACTACTGAACCCTCAAGTTTTCACCTCGGATAATCAGCTAATATATATCGAAGTTGGCAAGAATTCGATGACCATCCAAATCACGAGATGTGTTTTATCTACATTGTTGTTTAGTAATACGTTGTATGCCAATTAACAAAACTAATGACGTAACAAATGTGGCAATTTCAGATCTGAGCAAAATTCATCAGATTTCGTTTATATGTTGTCCAATATTTGTCATGGAAAGCGAAGCAGACCATTTAATCTGAGTTTCATTATACCTAGACAACATTTTGTCATTTTCCCTATCTATCGTTTATGTAACATCGTATATTTCCCCGTTCGCATCAGTTATGTGACATCGGAAAGATATCGGCAATACCACAACGTTTATTAATCCCCGGTCGCTTTCATATATCATATAATTAATCTGTTTTATCAACCTTAGAAGCACACGATATATCCTCCTTGCTGATCACGGCACTACAATGACTTTTCCTGCCTGCTCCTTTTTCATTATTTGACTTAGATAAAGATATTAATTATAATTATATTATTATATATTATTATATATAATTATAATTATTTGACGATTAAAAAGCAAAATTGAAGAAGAACGGAAGGGTATCTGAATATATAAGTCGTAACACATGGCAAGTAAAGGAAAATAACGGCCTACACATGGAAGGGCCTCCGTGGCCGAGTGGTAAGCGTGTTCGACTACGAATGGGAAGATCCGGATTCGAGCCGCGTCAGCGCCACTCCGAGGTTGGCCGTCCCAGTCCTTCGGATGAGACAGTAAAAACCGAGGTCCGTATCACAGTAGGTGTTGGCACGTTAAAGACCCCTCCCTGCTCTACGGCCAGCAGTGCCGAGCATAGGAAAAATTTCTAGCCCTTCACCGGCACACGATGACGTCTCCATATGAGTGAAAGATTCTTGAGTGGGACGTTAAACAACAATACCATTCCATATCATACCTTAACATGGAATACAAAGGCAAATGCCTGACGGGATGGAACAATGACGTGTGAGTCAGCGTCCTGTGTTGGCATGCCAATCCCGTCGCCAATATTTCACGGAACCCTTTTAGGTCGTTGAAATGTCGATTTCTGCTGAAAAAAGATATATGCCCTTGATCTAGCTAGCTAAATGTAGTCACTGTAATTTGTCATGCTGAAGAATTTCATCCAGCATCTTAGAAAGTAAAGTGATAGAAACCGATTCTAAACCAGCATATGAGACAGATATTGAGCCACGTAATGTCAAAAGTGGGATCAGGTGCCACGGAGGAGTAAACACCCTTAGCAATCGGTCACATCCGCCGTGAAGCAGGTGAAAATTGTCTTATCTACTATATGAGCAGTGAGCTTGCTTTAGCTCTTGTGCTTCTTTAAAGTTGTGAATGAAATGAAATATGTCATAAAAGAACATAATTTGACTCACGTTTCCGAAATATCGGCAAAACGTTTTAAACACATATTGCCAAATCTTTTGTTAATTTAATAATGATCAATACGTGTTCTCTTTCACATGACACCCAATAGGTTCCACGGTGTAAGGTAGAATCGCTATATCGGTGATTAGATCACGAAAAGTGAAACTGCAAATAAAAGAAACATGGGCAGAGTGTAGATTTAGATAATGAGGCAAATGCCACATAGTCAATCCCTTCCTAGGTGTCTCATGCATCGTCTGGGGACTGGCTCTTGGGTTAATCAGTCTATTAATTCTGCCTCTGTAAATCTCTGAATGATTTATTTTTGACATATAAGGGAGTTCTTCTACACCGACAATTAAAATGTGTCACTGGACTATGAGTACATGTAACTGGCACGCGAATCCGGCATCACCAGGGTGATTTGACCGATGTATCATTAAATCATGTTAATATGATACACTTTGATCTCATAAAAATTGAATAAATCGGAATGCCGTAAAATGCTTTCAAAGTGCTAATATTGAATTGATGTCCTTTAGTCCTTGAGACTTGTTACTTTTGTTAAAAAATCAGATTCCAAGTTAATATTTCTCAATTCTATCTACATGTAAATTCTTGTGTATGTATTTACCAATATTTATACAAAAAGGAAATGTATCCTACGGATACTTTCAAAAATTAATATATATTTAATATTTCATAATCTTACTGCTCTGATTCTGCTTAGCGTGAATTTTTGATAACATTTCAATAAAAAAAAAAATAAGAATCAATGAACAAATGCGCATGATAGGATGTTATAGTACGATAGTTTGTCGGGAAATCAGGGCATTTCATATAGGGACTACATGAGTTCTAATACTTACTGTCATCTTTTCTAGCTTAAACTGTTTTTGATGCGATGTTTTCTTATCTCCTTTGATACACTATGCTAGAGCTAGTTAATCATATTCAAATTAGAACCCTTAGGATCAGGATGAATTTTCAACTCTTCAAACATATAAATACCGATATTAGAATCTCTAAGTCATTGGGATAGTAGTACATTGTATTCGATTCGATTGAGAAACATATAATAAATTGTTTTGTCCAGCTCTGATGATATCATAAGTTTAACTTTTTAAAACACTACATATTACTTAGAATAATCTAATTAAACTTAGGCCTTTTTATTTCCATGACATGTTATAAGACTACAGTGCAATTCTTCGCTGATGCCGTGTTCTGGTGTCAAAGAGTCTCATTTATTATCCAATTAAGATCTATGTTTTAATAAAAAAAAGAAAAAGAAATGATTTTCGATAAACAATGACGATTTCCACTTTACTTCGGCGCCAGTTGTCGCGCGCGGACTTCTATAATTGTGAAATTCTAATTTCATTGGACTGATAAGATTGTGACGAGAAATCATCAGATTAAGATCATTAAATGATCAAGTTGTGATATTATCTAATGAAAAGAATAGGTGTGCATAAAAGATGGGGAATTTAATACTTGGTCATTCTGCCGAAAATAAATTGTACAATTATATTCATAGGTGTTCTTTTTCACATGACACCCAATAG
>JACSZP010005791.1:1442-15056 GCA_016161895.1 Pinna nobilis | reverse complement strand
TTTGTTCAGTGTTGACAATTCAGAGAACATAAAGTTTTTGTTCAGTGTTGAATATCCAGAGAACATATAGTTTTTGTTCAGTGTTGACAATTCAGAGAACATAAAGTTTTTGTTCAGTGTTGAATATCCAGAGAACATATAGTTTTTGTTCAGTGTTGACAATTCAGAGAACATAAAGTTTTTGTTCAGTGTTGAATATCCAGAGAACATATAGTTTTTGTTCAGTGTTGACAATTCAGAGAACATAAAGTTTTTGTTCAGTGCATGCAAGGGGATTTTTTTTTATTTCACATGTGTATGTCTTATGACTTGATCTTTTCTTTTATACCTAAATTTTGATCTTTAGGATGAGACAATTAAAACCAAGGTCCTGTGTCACAATAAGTGTTAGCATGTTAAAGAACCGTCACTACTAAATAGTAGTAAGTGCCAAGCGTAGAACAAATTTATGGGGTTGCTGTAGCCTAGTGGTTAGTACATTTACTTTCTAATCATGAGGAATCTAATCCAAGCCAGACTATGGCTGGCTGTTCCTGTCTTTTGGATGAGACAGTTAAAACCAAGGTCCCTTGTCACAGTAAGTGTCTGCACATCAAAGAACCCTCCCTGCCCTACAGCCATAAGTGCTTAGCATAAGCAAAATGTGTTGCCCTTCACTGACACCAAGTGGCGTCACCATATGATAAGAAATTATTGAGTGGAACGTCAAACAACAATACAAAACAATAGACTTAATTTGTAGCCCTTACTGACATGTTGTGGGTATCAATTATGTGTAAGATTCTTGAGTGGGAGATTAAACAACAGTAACAACAATATTTACATGTTTACTTTGAACTTGCAGAAGAGAGCACCTGTCACCAGAGGATGTACAGAAAAATAAGGCAATGGTGGAAAACCTGACAAGAGGATCATGGGATAACTGTGAGGTAATCTTCCATCAATAAATCTCTGAAGGAAACTAGGTCAAGTTCCCTGGATCAGAGAAAGTGATCAGTTAGAGTTTCCTGTGCCCCAGAAATGGTGCAAGTTAAAATTTCCTTTTTCCCAGAAAAGTGACAAATTGAAGTTTCCTTTTTTCCCAGAAAAGTGACAAGTTGAGGTTTCTTGTGACCCAGAGAGTGATTGACAAGTTCAATGTGCCCCTGAAAAGTGACAAGTTGATGTTTCTGTGTCTCTGAACAATTATGAGTTGAAGTTTCCTGTGTCCCTGAAAAGTGGCTCACAATTTTTCTATCTGGAGAAATTGTGCCATTAGTTTGAGAGTCCAAAAGAGAGAATACAGATATGTATCTCAGAATTTAGGGTAGGGTTAACGAACTTATACCCAAAGTATACACAATGTTTCAGTGAGAAGTATCAAGGTCTAATTTTCTGTGTGGCAAATTGTATCATGAGCCACTAGTATTCTACAGAGGGAAATTGATATGTATGTATAGGCCAGGGGCCTTTTTCACAAAATATCTTACGATCAAAATCACTCGTAATCGTAAGTTAGCAATATTTCTATTGATCATAATTTTTGCATTTTGTGGTAAAATCGGCCAATTGTGGTGAAATTTGATTTACATGAATGGTATAATTCAAATTGTGACTATATAACTTTATTTTCATTTAGAGTTTGTGAAATAAACAATAATGAATTTTCACACACTTATGACTACACATGATTTTTATCGTAAGATTCTTTGTGAAAAGGGCTGCAGAGTTTTACTTGTGCCAAAAATTTACACCATATTTAAAAGGGAAAATCTAGATTGATAGCTATGTAACATTTTATTGTCATGAGGAAATTAATGAAGAAACAGATCCATGTAATATACACCAGGATGAGACAAGGTTATTGTATGTTTTCATGTGTGGATCCAGGATTTTTTTCCAAGGGGGGGGGGTCAAACTTGTGGTAAGCAAAAACCCAACTCTGTTAAAACAAGAACATAAGTATAATTGTACAATGGTGGAATATATTTTGCCCATTCCAGGGGAGGTCCAGACCCCATTGAGGACCACCCCCGAGGGTCTAGATCGGCACATGTTTTATCATAAATGTAGATTTCACTCTGAATTCTGAAAGCTCAGGTTTACTCACTAGAGAGTGATCTTATAACAGTAAAACTTCTTTTTTCTTGTTTGATCATTTCACATCATGAAAATTCTGAATTACTTATTTTTCCTACTTAAACATATTTCTAAAAATGTTGACCTTTTCAGTTCCATTATAACAGTAAAACTTCTTTATTCTTGTTTGATCATTTCACATCATGAAAATGCTGAATTACTTATTTTTCCTACTTAAACATATTTCTAAAAATGTTGACCTTTTCAGTTCCAAAGGAGACCATCATTAAGCCCTCCTGCCATTACATCAGTTACGTGGGAGGAGTACATAACAGCCAAACCCGGCAACCCACCGTGTCTAGGTAGATCCTGGCTAGCAAAAGGAAATACTAAGTCATTCAAAGCCACTGTTGCCATGGTAAGTGCAAATAAATAATTTGTATTGCATAGAAACTTCCTTATTCATGTCATATTCATATATTTCCATAACTTCCATAACAGAAGGTCTTGGGATCAAATCCAAGCAATGGCACAACTTTTTTCACGTATCATTTTTTTTTTTTGAGATCGTGAAAACTAAGGTCCATTGTCAAACCATAACAAATTTCACAAATTTGGCATGCGCTCGGCATTTATGGCCAGTGAGCAGTGGGAGTTCCTTGATGCGCCAACACTTGTGACACAGGATAGTGTGACGTGGATTCGAACCCATGGACTCAATATCAGAAGGCATACATGCTAACTTCTTAGTTATGGTGGCCCCTGATAACAATATTATGTAAATGAAATGTTCTTGAGATGGATGGTGAGTAAGTTATGGAAAAAAAACAGGCACATGTAAAAGTATAGCTCTAAAAATAAGGAACAAGACTGTGGTTACATTGAATCTCTTGAAACTGCACATGAAGATAATGATTGATTGATTGACTGATTTTCTAGGTAAACTTATGTGAACATTTAAATTACATTTTTGCATTTCCGTTTCTTTACAGAGTAGAGATTTTCCCATGACAGTTGATGTGTAAGTAAACAATACATTTTGTCAATTTAGTGAGAATTGAAAATTCTTCTATTTTCTAAGTTGTATTTTCTTTCTTTTTTTCTCTCCAATAATTCAAGCTCATCCTTTCTTAGTATCAAATCTCAATTTGAGTCCAAATTAATCAGGAAGGTACAAGTTAAGACATTTCATTTCAACTAAATGTTGATATTTAATAGCAGAAATGAATATAGGCAAAATTAGAAGTTAAGATCATATGCATGTAAAATCTACAGGAAGTGTCAGCATGTAGATGAGTAGGTAGGTGGGTAATGTGGAAAAAAATATAATATATGTAGCAAAATGGCCACAAAATTATGTGTGGTCATGATATTTACTATACTCTGATACTGGTGATGAAACCATAGATTCAGAAAATTTCATTGATCTTTATTATTTTGGACAGAATTTTTTACATGTATTGCCACAACTTTTTTTGTGAGAATTATTGTAAAGATACAAACATATGCACATTAAAGTCAGGTTGAAATATTGAGTGAAATTCATTTTCTTGAGTAAGTCTTTCACACAATTATGCAAAAACAATAGTTTGGGAAATAAAACTGGAATTACATTACTGTTGGTAGTTTTGTCGCATGAACATTAAGCAGTAAAGTTCTTTCAGAAATGTGATAAATTTTATATTTGTAGTTTACTGGACGTCTTTGAAGTTATAGCACCCTTTAAGCAGTTTCAGAAGCTTAGAGAATTTATGACAACCAAACTGCCAGAAGGATTTCCAGTAAAGATCGGTAAGTAAAAGGCAATACTAAGATACACTTGAGAGAGTGCATGAGGACTTGTTACAGATTCTTTTTGATTGACGCCTTGAAATAGACACCGGCCGCCTATTCTTTAAGGACAATTTCTTTGTGATGAAGACCACTGTTTTGGCAGTCTGTGATTGGCTGAATTCAAAAACTGTCATCTAAATTAGATAACAAAATCAATATTTTTCCTTATTTCAGAGATCCCAGTATTCCCAACTGTAACTGCCAAAGTAACTTTCAATTCTTTTGAGTGGCGAGACGATTTGCAAGAAACTCTTTTCTGCATACCCTCAAATTACAGAGAGGATCCGAGTCGCTTTCCAGATTTATGACTGATCGCGGACATTAACTGCATACATATCCTGACCAGTATGAGGTACACGGTAGCCTTCAAAACTGACGAGAACGAGACTGATGACGAAGTTTGCTTGGGAATGGATATACCTCTTACAAATCTAGGCAACTCTAGCACAGAAATGACACTGCTTTTTTAGTATGATATAATTATTGTGAAGGTAAAATTGTATAGATTGCCAGTGCAACACATTAGTATTTATCACATGAAACATTACAGAAACTATTTCCTCTATGAAGATGTGTATTAGTTATATAATGAATGGAGTATTTTTATTACATATTGTGAGACTAACAGAGAATTTTTTTTACATTTCTATGTATCCTCTCTCTTTATATTTATCCCATACAGTGAACAACTGTAGATGTGTAAGTAGGCCTACCTGATCATATGTTGAAAGTATCGCACAGATATGCACTTATATATGGATTTCGACTATGATTAGGTATCAGAAGCATCATAGAAATATGTGTGTTAACATGTTGTAGGTGAATATTTATCAACATGGCAGTATTTAGTGATTAACTCTGAGTACAGAAATGTAGCCAAGGTTAGCTATTTAGATTAAATCAAGCACACTGTTAACACTCTCATTAAATTACTGTTATTTATTTACAGTACACAGGGACATTTTTGCTCCCACTTTGAATCCGCCCCTTTTGCTCTCATCGTCAGTTAGCAAATTGAATACTTGGTGAATTAAAAAAGCTAGATTCATGGAATAGAACTATAACGAGACTGAGCAAATTTAAAATGGGACGAAACTGTTTGCAAGTGCATTAGGGCAAAAATAACCCTGTATACAGTATTATATATCAATTATGAAAATTGTAATATATGTAGTTCATAGTCAAAGCCATATGTGAATTACCAAAGACAAAATTGAAACATATTTTATAGCTCTGCATCAAATGGCATGTTGTATTGTTATTAAATGTCCCAGTCAAGAATATTGCAGTAGCACACATGGAGACTTTACTATATGTATGTAAAAGGTTTCATATGTTGGCCTATGCTCTACCACTACAATGGCCCCATTATTGTTCAATTTTAGAAACTACAGTAAAATTTCAACAAGTCAAACTTCAGGGGACCGTTTGAAAAAGGTGAAGACATCGGGACTTTCACACATGAATGTTACAAGTTTCTTGATTTTATTAGAATGTTTTTCTGATGTACCATTTCATGCCCTTTCCTCACAATCATCAGAGATTTTTAATTTGTGTACACTGCGTCTGCAGGCTAACAGGTCAGTGACGCAGTAATTAGGAAAATAGGTGTGAAAATGCCTAGGCAGAACTCTTGTACAGGTAAATTTTTTTAGTTTGACTTACTTGTATTGATATTCTTTTGGTTTTATGGTGAAGGGATGAAAAATTTATTCCAGACTTTAAGGAATTTGACTCAAAAAACTTTGAGTCATGAGTAGTATTTAACATGATTATACAAAGAAATAATCAGGTCTTTGAGAAAAGTTTGACAGAGCGAGATATTGGCGTCATCAAAGTTCGACTTATCAAAGTTTTACTGTAGTTCCAAGTCAAAAACTGATTCACATTTTAAATTTGTAACAAATGCTGCCATGCAATGTACATTTGTAAATACAAATAATTGGTTTTTAATCTCTAAGGTATGCTCAGGAAATTAGCAGTGCAATCATTAATAACTGAATGAAATTCTTAATCAGGGTTCAAATTGATTTGAGAAGTAAGAATGCTTGCTTGATTAAAGCTTGAATTTGATTATTAATTTGAAAGCACTTGACAACAAACTTGAGCACTTGAAGAGTGCTCGAGTTTAACATTTTTGCCTTCAAAGAAAAATGCTTCAGTTGAAAGATTTTCTTATTCAGTTGAAATACCCATCTGTTGCAATCAGATTGAACAAGATTTTGCGTTACAAGGAAGGTTTCCAATCAACTTTGTATCTTGAAAAATTCATTGAATAAGGTGAAACTTGTATATAAAGACCTCCTTGGGGACACAAGAAAACCAGTCTTTAAAGGGAGGTGGTATTATATAGCATTGATTTGTACACAAATGGTACATGTAATATTAGGGGCAGCAAAAATGGTGTTTGTGACCAGGTGGTCTTTGTATACAGTTGGTCTTTGTATACAGTTGGTCACTAAAGCAGGTTTTATCGTATCTGTGGGTATGACTGCATATCGGTAATCTTTCATATGAAATGGTTACACAAATGAGATGGCTTTTAGACAAGGTTCAATTGTCACCTCAAGTTGGAGCTAAATTACTCTGTCTCAATACTAAGAGGGATTTAGAAAGTAATTAATTCTGCTTCGACAGTTTTTAGTGTACATTTACTGTGTATTTTTTCAGTAGATCTGGCCAACACTCTTTATATTGATTTTTTCCTTTCTGTAATTATAAACTTTGATATCATTTGTCATACCTATGTTTCTGGTGAGACAGGCCTGCAAAAATATCATGCAATCTTAGATAGTTTGTATTTCTAGTACATTCATTGTTTTTCCTGGTCTCTGGCAAAACAGGGCATGTACATGTATTTGCAAACGTTGCTCAAAGTCTATCTATGCATGTGATTACATACATACACTTTTCTAAATGTTTGATAATTTGATAACTTTTTCTTCTGTTGACAATTTTTTTAAAACAAATGTTACACACCTTAAACGAAATTAAAGCTAGCATATCATTAAATATCGACCAGCTAACATATAATTAAAATCGACCAATTTAGATGCTTTACTATTATTTATGTGTTGCTCTGTGAAGCAACTTTTGTCTTGCTTTTCGTAACAGTGTTATGATAGTCTGTATGATTATAAACCAATTTCTGCTTCAGTTTAGAAGTTTTGTTCAATATCAAACAAAGTAACATAATATGTTTCAACTCTTATTTATGTCTTTTCTGGATCCACTGCATGCTTAGTTATGCCTCTTTCAGATATAAATTTTTATCACTTAGTTATACCTTAATTTCATGTACTAGGTGCTTAGTTATGCCTCTTCTAGATGTTATGTTTTATCACTTTGTTATGCCTTTACTTTTTATGGTATTGTGCCTCCTGTTTGTAATATAGTTATCAATCTAGTCACATAGAGACAGTTGTAGGCTGTACATATAGCAGTTATGTAGTATGAATTTATTCACATCCTTTGGATTAAGGTAAAAAAAAATCATAATGATAAGGGAGAGGGTTAGTTTTGTTTTATCCTTTATCAATTTGTAGTTAGTGTAGTACGCACCATTGACTACTGTCTCATAAATCTGGATAAATACAATTTTGGAGGGTAAATTTTATGTTTACAAGTCTCATTACTGTTCATTCCTTTATGCAAAAGAAAAATTCTGAGTTTGTACTTTTGCTCAAAATGAATTGATTTACTTTGCTCATAAATGTTTCATTGTTGCCAAGGGCAGTGTACTTTGGTAGTTGGTATGTCATAAGAACACTCTCACAACCTTCGGTTTTTTCTTCTTCTTCTTCTATTTTGTTTGTTTGTTTTTCTTTTGGGGGGCACCTGTATTTTTGTTTTTTGTTTGTTTTTTTTTTTTAATTTTTTTCGGTAACTTTTTTCTTAATGATTGACACACTTGTCCACTAGTGCACAAAAAGTACTGAGAGCTAATACCATGCCCCGGTCATCATTGTCATTGGTGATGGCATCCATAGTCAAAACTTAAACTTGGGCTGTCTCTTTCGAACCAGGACAGATACAGCTGTATGCACGTACATATGTATTTAGTAACAGACTGTTCATAGATAAAGACCAGTTATTTTACTAGACTGGATCTACACATACACAATCTTGTGTTTTGTACATATACAGCATGTGTCTATGGAAAAGCATTTTTTCACAGACCACTGTGTGTCCATAGAATCATTACTTGTCAAACTTCCATATTATCTCTTATATCTGTCTTTTTGGGCTCACCTGAGCTATTGTCATATTGCACCGTCCGTCGCCCATCCATCTGTAAACTTTTCACATTTTCAGCTTTTTCTCAGAACCACTGCAGGGATCTTGATGAAACTTGGCAGGGTTGAAGTACTAATGGTCCCCTACAAGCGTTGTTGTTTTTCAGTTGAATCCACCTAGGGGTGGAAAAGGGGTGGGGTCAAATAGGTCTGGGTGGGTACCCTCCTTTAAGAAACTTCTTCTTCAGAAAGGCTGCATAGAATGAAAAACTGAATGCAATATCTGAGTGATCTAGAAAAATGTATGAAGAAGTGTTGTTTTTGGTTCCTTTTGGAAATCAAATTATTGACACATTTTTGACGGTTTTTAAGACTTAGTCATGGACATCAGCTAATGTCTTTGATCTCTTCTGATGCTCATATTGCTCAGGTGAGCAATAAGGCCCATTTGGGTCTCTTGTTTATCTAAATCTTTGAAAGATGCAAGTTTGTCAAACATGTGCAAGATTATGTTGAAGTGATATTATGTGAGGGTGATATGGATTCCAAAGCAAAGTGTAAAGCCATGTATTCTGTTTAATGTGAATATTACATGTATTAATTGATTAAGTGCCATTGATCCAAATGAATCGTAGTACAATTACTATGTTCACAACATCAGAACTAGCAAATGTATACATGTATAATAGTATGAATATGCAGAAATAATGATTATTATTTTCATTTTGTAAGAATTAAAATATAATAAGTTTCCTTTAAATAAGTATATATTTTCCCATACATAAACCTACACCCTTTTACAGTTCAGAAGTTACACTAAAAAACTGAGGGGTACAAAATCACATTTATGAAACAAGTTTAAAACAAAATTTTGCATATGTTGAATTTAATTCTTGTATTGATATATACCTTTTTACAAAGCAATTTTGATTTTTTTTTAAATAGTGCTATGATATCATTCTGTAAATTTGATATGATTTTTCTGTGTATTGTCTTATTGATATGTAAACTGGTGCAGAACCAGTGATGGGACAAAACCATAGTCACTTATTTCTATCAATGAGGGTCAAGAGTTATGTAAAGTAGAGAGATCTCTCCACATGACGTAATTCTCTACCTGTCTATTGACACAAACAAGTGCCTGTGACCATAACCAATCACTGCACAAGTGTTGATTTCAATGTATGAAGGAAACTGTGTGCCCTTTCCAACCATGACTATCATTTATATTCTGCTGGCAGATGACCTCATCCCTGGAATTTTTGGAAAATGCATCCTAAAGATCTAGAGTGTGTAGCCCTCTGGTGTTTGGAACTTTCCTGGAAATTTGTCCATACCAGTAGGGGCCTACAGAGATTTATTTTTACATATCATTATCATGGAGAGACACTTTTGTCAACATCAGAGTTTTACATGTAAGTATAGACATGTTATTATGGACATATTCTTTGTATACTTCTTGTCAAAGAAGTCACATTAAAGGTACATTTGGTTTTATTGTAATCAACAGTTGTACAAGTGTTTTGCATTAACTCCTGAATGTTTCTTTTTTTCCCCCATGAACAGAATACCTTGAATTCTAGTATCTTGTTTCACTAAGATATTTACCAGACCATTTATGCCATTTACTGGTATGTATAAGCCATTCCTAAAAAATTTTATCAAAGTATGCATGAAAATCAGTTGCAAATATATTTTCTATATGTATGAAATACAGGTATATTTACCAAAAGAAACTTAATCAACCCCCATAATGCACCCAAACCCCTAGAGTATTCTTTGGGTAAATGTGGGCCTCTTGGTCATTCAGTTAAGTTGTGATTTTCTCGCACATTTTATTCTTGNNTATGTTCAATACGATTATGTCAGGATTGAACATTCAGTGATACATCAATTTTTGCGGGTATGTTTTCTCTCGTAATTACGTGAAATTAAAATTCTTGCGAATAAAACTGGATTTACAGTAGTTTTATAAAGATATTTTGAATCCCTTTTCTTTAAGGAATTTGTTGATTTAAACCTGCTGATTGATTTAAACATATCTCTGAATTTCTTTTTAACACATGTATTCAGTTTCGTAAAAATTTGATAGCTAGCGCATACTCTAAGTACATGTATCTTGTCATGAATTGCAAACATTTGTTAGTTTGCTGATTATTTTTGTCTTACCAATCATATCAGTTAATGGACATCAGAATAAATTTTCTAAACCTAAAAGTTATTTCATTTTTACAATGATCAACCGTGTTCTTACCTGCAATTAGACACATTTTTTAAACAAAAAGAATCTCTTGTCCTTTAAATACACAAATTTTACATTGGTTGGTACATAACCCACATTAAGACATATCTTAATTATACAAGTCACAGAGCCACAATTTAAACACAACTTAGAGATAATTTCAGTTACATTTGTCAGAGGTTGGTTTCTTGCGTTACTGATGAGAATTTTACATGTAGGCCTACACATCAGAAAATAATCTTACCCATAAGTATATGTGCACAAGATGGCAGGAAGGAGTAAGATGATGTAGTTTGTTTTGCTGGGTTTTTTTTCTGTGAAGCTCACCTGAGCCAAATGATGAGATGAGTGATACAGGGCCAGTTTGCCCTCTATTTTGTTTTCTCTGTCATCTGTTTTGTTTTCTCTGCCCTCTAGTTTGTTTTCTCTGTCCTCTGTCCTATTTTCTCTGTCTGTTTGTTTTACATTATGCCACACTCTGCAATCTAAGACGCTGACTGGAGATGAGAGACTACTTGATTTGAAACAAATTTTCCTAAAAGTGTTCATTTGTTTCTCAGCAATATTAACATCCTCATGACGGTAAAATAGCAAAGAAACCGATGAATTTAACCATGTAGAGTATCACTAGACTGTAAAATTATCATCAAACTGCCTACCTAAGTGCAGTTTAGCCCTGTTAGATCGATGTGGTGTTTGGTTTTTATTTACAAGGGAGATAACTTATTTTGGAAAGGGAGATAATGATTAGCTTATTTAAGAAAGTCATGGCCAATTCAGTTTCCAAATCGATAACCAGTCTTTGTTTTCATTTTGCCACTTACACGCTAATTGGAATCGTTACATTTATGCCCTATCAACAGAACAGGAAGTGAAAAAGGGGGAGGTGGTGTTATTCAGTAATCACTCTTCCACTACAATTATCTGTCTTATATATTACTTGTCTGCCACACCTAAGCACTATCTTGTCACATATCATACAGATTTACATACATGTGTACTTGATGTGACCTTGACATTTGCAAGGTGATACTCTTCGAATCTCTGAACATGCATTTAACATAGCCATTCCAAATATCACATTTAAGCAACATTTTTGCCCCCATTTCATTTTATCCCCAGTAACAAGAATTAACCAGTCCGCCACCTTACTATTTTTGTCATACATGTATTCGTTACTTGTAAACTGTCTCTCTTTTTTCATGAATAAAATTTTATGCATTTAATGTATGTTTTCTTTGGTTCTTTATATATATATTCCAAAAAAAAAATTCAGGAGAACATATAGTCGTTGCTCTTTCCATCAATTTGTGCTTCCATCCATCTATGTGCCTGATTGGATTTATATCTCCTAAACCCTTTCATGAGTTTAGATCATACTTAATACAAAATAAAATCCCCATGACCTGTACTTTTTGCCCACCTTGTCTCACAGTCAAAGGTCAATGTCATTTTGAATTAGGACTTGAAATCTCATTTTTCCTATCCTTCTAGTATTAAGTGACCTTGATCTTAATTCAAACAAACGTTACTCATGACATACAGATTTGCACTGACATTGATACAAGGTCAAGGCCATTCTTGAATTTTGACCTGAAAGCTTATTTTGCCCATATCATCTTCCAGCATTTAGAGTACTGGATTATAATTCAGACAAATGCTACAAATGACACATATATGTAGGTGTGCACTGACCATAACCCAAGGTCAAAATGTTAATGTCATTCTCAAATATTTACTTGAAAAATTATTTTCACCACATCTTCCGATATTGTGAGTCCTAGATCTTAATTCACACAGATGTTGCTTGCTACATTTGTACATACATGTACAGGTGTTCACTGGTCTAAATCCAGGTCAGTTTTGCATTGCTTTGATTTGTTTGGGCTCAAGATTATTGAAATTTTGAAAAGGTAAATTCAATTAAGAAAGAGTATTTGAATTCCAAAGTTAACCAAGTTTTTACCATTAATTAACTTTTTAAGTTTAACAACTTGGAACTGCTTTATCTTTATTACTATTTGATATGGCCGCACAGTAGCAGTTATATGTATACATTAACAAAATGGCGGTGGTAAAATGCCTTATAATCCATTATGGCATTATAGTATTCAAAGTTTGACTTTTTATGCCACTTTCAGCGATTTTCAACACACACAAAAGAAATTGGGAAATTAAATGTTTCATTCCTTTAACATATGCACACAAAAAGATAACTCGTAAATCGAAAGCCTGTGAGAACCCAACATTTATTATTTGACTCATTGTAACACAAATACAACACAGCAGTATTTAGAACAAAATTCATGGAAGTCAGTTTTCATCAAAAGTTGTCAATTATCATAACCATTATGAGTTTATTTTGATCAATTTTTTGGGGGGTGAAAACTTAAAAGGTCCCTCACTTCCAGGGAAGTCTTTGAAAATTTTTCTTCAGTTAATTTTCACTATATATGAAAAAAAAAAAGCTTTAAGACAGCATCTCTGTTTGTTTATGTGTATAAAACATTTCATGGATTTAACTTAAAATTTTGATTCATGTGATTCACAAGTTGAATTCATTATTGCACAATTTCTAGAATTTTTACACTGTGTGGAAAAAATGCTCAGAATACATTTCATTCACAGGTCAAGGATATTTTTTCCAGGGGAAGACGGGTGTCAAACTTGTGGCAAGAAAAAATCTAACTCTGTTAAAAAGGGGTCAGGTCACTATTTAGATGGCCAAATACTCTGGCAGCCACTTTCACACTGTGTCAATCGGGGTGGGGGAACTACATGTGTATGCATATGGTATTCCTTGTTTTAATTTAAAATTTTTAAACGCTTCTCGATGATGCAATAAACATGAACTATTGCATTTGGAGTTCAAATTTCAAACTCAATCAAGTAACCCAAGGAAGACTTTTGAATGGATTAAATAAGATCCTGTGTTAAGGACTAGTTTGGCAATTGTTAGAGAGGACATATTTATCATTTGATAGATGAAAAGGGAATATGGAAATTTTTGAATAAATCAAATTTGCAAGGGGGGAGGGGTCAGACCCCTTTGACCCCCCCCCCTCCCCCTTAGACCTGAGCATGCATATGTTGTTCAACATTACTGGAATTATTATAATTACCATCATCAACACTATAAAGTTGTATGAGATATGTACATTGTATATCCATGTGCATGTCTAGAGGGGGTGGGGTCGAACCCCCCACTCCAGAATTGGCGAAGTACATGTATATTCCATCATTGGT
>JACSZP010005787.1:0-16093 GCA_016161895.1 Pinna nobilis | reverse complement strand
TATATATAATTATTCATCTTTCAATGTATTCTAGGTGAACTTATTTATATTCATGCTATGTATTACAGGTGTGGAGTATTATCACTCTGTCTATACCTTCATTGTGCATTATGATTCAACGGATGTTTATTTGTTGGGAGCGCTAACAACAAATACTTCTTTAGTTAGTTCCACCCTAATACCACAAGCTAAATTATTCAAAAGCCATCGATCCTGTTGCTTGTTGTTTGGTGAATATCTGTTGTTTTGAGCCTTATTGCTCCTCGTCATATCTTGCTTTCTGGTCGTGGGGCTCGGTTGCTTTCCTGGTTCTCAGATGAGACATTAAAAACCGATAACTCGTGTTACAGTATTTGTTTGTCTTTAGAGAATCCTTACTGTCCAATGACCATAAGTGCTGCGCATTGGTCAAATTAATAGTCCTTTGCCTTATACGTTGACGTCTCCAAGTAAGCGAGATTTTGGAGTGGGACGTTAAACAACACTGCAACCAACCAGTTTAATGTCTTTTATTTAAAAAGAGTAATTTTTGTATAATTGTCACTTATAGCCATTGAACAGCGAGGGTAATTTAACGTGAAAACCACCTCTGTGACACGGGACATCAGTTTTCATTATTTCATCCGAAAAATAAGACAAGCTAGTCCAAATTTCTGTGTTTTTCAACGTAAAGGATTTAATTGTCTGCGAGGGAACATTTATATTACTAGTATTATGCTAAATCAAAAATAAAACAAGTCTTTGGTTGGTTTAGGAACTTGCCATAGCACCACCTGGGTTCAAGCCCCGGCCTATAATCTTCAATCGAATGCATCACCGCAGAGCGTTCAATGTTATCCTTGACTCAAAGCAAGGACAATATACCAAATTGTTTACTAAAATTCCTTATTATCCATACGCTCTAACATTATGGTCAGACCCATAAAAAACACAAAGTCAAGGTTTTACCCCTCAATTTAAAAATATTGAGAGTCTAAAAAAGGAACGGAAAAAAGTGGATATATAGGATACCATCCAGACGTTAGATCAGAACGTGATTGCACTTATTCCAAACAAAAGTACACGGCTTCTGGGACGTGGTTCTAGTCACGACTGCAAAATCAATATCCTCACCTAGAAAATGCCAAACCAATATTTCTTTATATTCAGATCGCATAGATTATCTTGGTTTGACTAAAATACTTTTATCGACGGATTAAATACCTTTTTATTATTTCAGAGAAAACATTGATTTTCAGTTTAAGTACTTCCTGACAAGGTCTCAAATCGGAATGCTACTAATCAATGCTCGGCAGAGTACAACGAAAGAATCTATAGAATTAAGATCCTAAATTATTTGATAAAATGTCATTTAAAGAGCAGATTTTTTCACTTTTTTGTATGTTATGTTTGAATAGCTAGAAAAGGGATTCAATGGCAAATATGGAAATACTATAGTGGACTTATATATAAGTATTCTCAATTTACAAATAGAATCTAATGTACTATTAACACGCGACGCAATATTACAAGGAATATATGATGTTGCATCGTAGTTTTTTTTTTTTTGATGCAGAGTCAATTTCATATCTTGGAACAGTAACCCAAACTGATGAGGCTGACTGTACTTTACCGCGAAGGAAGCTGATTGTCATTTCATTCGTTTAAAATTCGATCGACATTACAAAAAATCACCTGCATTCACGTCACTTCTAGATTTCCTTGTACAAAAAGGCCAGGAATTGATTTTCCTACTGACCTATAACATTCATTATTCCTTAATACACTAAAAAGTGTGGATGACCTTCGCAGCTGCGCTATCGATCGTGCGATATAGCGAGTCGAGTGTCCTGAAAAACTATGTCAATTATTTCTGTTCGGTACATCTCGGTCGAATAATAAACAGTGTACTCTTCAAGGATATCGCTAAATGGCTCCTCCTGGCGGGAGACGGATATATAAAAGCAGAATTGACGTAATTACTCTTTTTGAATCTCGGATGTGAATTTAGATTTTCAATAAATCAATGAATATTATGAGTTCAATGTTGTTATATTTAGCCCCTCTATAAATTTTTATCGACCGGCAAAAAAGTCTGTGTTAAAATTAATTATCGTTGATTGTTGAGTCATCGATATAACAATGTTATCATCGAAACCGTTAAAAAAATCCGCGTTTAGCAGGTTTCTCTTGGTAATTACTTCAGACTGAATTTTAATCTCCTTTAAAAATAGACATCCCTTGTAAAGAAAGGATTTTTAAACTTCTATTCTTTGGTTTTCTCGTTAACACATAAAAGAATCATTGTTATATCTTTATACTTAGATACTGAAGGTTCTTGGAATAAGATATCGGTTAGATAGAGATTACACAACAAGTTGGGATTGATTATCATGTTTATCCAACTCGAGTTAGTTAATTTTCAAAGCTTCAGCGAGCATTTTGAGAAATTAACTAACGAGAGTAGGATAAACATAATAATCAATCCAAATGAGTTGTGTAATTTGTTTCTACCATAACAATATATTATTTTGCAAATCAAAGTATTGGAAACGTCAAAAAGAATTTTTCTTCAATTCCACCCATAATGTAAGCCCACTCAATGTGTTGTGACGTCAGATATAATGACGTCAATTGATGACGTCATAGTTGAATTTTCTGACGTATCAGCCAATCAAAACGCTCGGAGGACGTTAACCACGTGTGGTTAATCGATTACATTTAATCAACTGCAGCCTCGATATTATACAGCCGTTTTATAATGGTTCAACTACGCGTGTTATGGTAGAAATATTGATATACTTACAAGTCTGTCGGTCGAAATTTTGCTCAACCTCAATAAGTAGTTATATAATCTAATTTCAAGTCAACTGAGACCGTACTATGACTGCGGCAGATTACTAAGATGCAAATTATATAACTTAAGTCTGTAAATTTCCCAAAGTCAACTTTCTCAGCCAATCAGAATTCAAGATCAGCTTGAGTTGAGAGAATTCTCATACTTGAGTAAATTCTAAAACTTTATGATGCCCTTCCCTGGTTTATATCATGAGATTGAAGCTAGGGAGGGGGGCGTATTAAACAGACATAAACTCAAAGTAAACATCAAGGATTTTTGCAAATTACCGGAAAAGCAACCACCCACGTAAAGCAGACTCGAACATACCACTTCACAATCTGAAAGGTCACCATGGACCCACGGTGGCTCCTAGGCATGGATGATAGATCATAGAATATATCAGTTAAAGTTGCATAAAATATCTGTACGATCTTCGTGAGGACGTAGACGCGGTCAAAGCGGTCAATCGTTATGCAGTTACAGACATAGCTGTACTGCCAATCAATCAGTGAGTGCGCCAATGCAGCGAGATATCGCCCATCAGTTCTGTCTAGTATTTATGTATTGGTGTTACTGTGTCAGTGGGTTTGACCTATACCTGTTGCCGCATGATATATTGTTGAGCGCATGGTAAATGCATTTATTCATTGGTTATTAAATAGTCATATGTCTGGCATGGTGTGGCATTCATGAAAGATTGTGCTAGATATAAAAAATGCATCAGTAGTCTACAACACGTCAACCGAGACTTCAGTTTATAACCAGCAGAACTGAATTCAATAGTTTGCAACCTCGCAGGACTTCGCAGTCAACAAACGGCCGAACAGAAATTCATGTTACCAACAGCAAAACAGAACTAAGCGGTGCACAATCAGCCAAACTAAACTAATTATGTTGCAAAAAAAAAACAGACAACATCATAGTTTTCAATCTACAAATAGACAGATCGAACACCATAGGCTACAGCCAGTCAAACAAAGCATCCGGGCCGAAATCGTCAGAATAACTCAAGCACACACTCGGTAATCAACTTTTAGTAAAATACAAGTGAATTAAGAGTTCATGATTATTTATATCATACTATTCAAATATCAGTAACAGTTTGTGTTTTTCCTCAGGATTTCATAGGCAAAATTTGTCGCCCTTCACCGACACACGGTGGCGTATCCATATAAGCGAACGATATGGAATGGGACGTTAAACAAGAAAATAGCAGCATTTTTTGTAATCGTCACAATAGACTGTTACGGATAGATTGCACGTCCATAATGTTTCTCTATAACCACCATCTTGTAACTGGAATTTTTTTTTATTAATATCATAAACATTTTAATAATTGTATAATTATTATTCAATTATGATAATTTTACATATGGATGAAATAGATTTAATTGGATATCGAACAAAAATTCATGTCAGCTGATCATTGTTTTCTTATGCCTGACCTCGTACTAAAATTTAACTTTGGAATCTTCTATTATCTCTGTTAATAAGGGTGGTCAGGCTGATGATCACATGTGTCCGGTGCATGAGTTTTGGAATAGTCTATTCACAAAGAGGTTGGCGTGTGGGACTAGACACTCTAGTGAAAAACTCTTTGTAACATTTCCGTGTGACAACCTTTATCTTTCCTCATCCTTGTAGCTTTATTTAACCATCTTTATCCTTGTCTATAGACAGAATATTTATTGTTATGTATAACACTGAATGCTTTCCTGTAGGCCGAGTATAGTAGACGGAGGATATTTAATTGACAGTTGTTTTTCCCTTGTTTTTAACTTGTTTTTATTGTTGTTGTTGTTGTTGATGTTGTTGTCAAGGAGGTGTGTATCTATGACGTATATTGTGTACGTGATAATCAGCAACTTTTCATATTTAAATACATTATACGATATCCTAATGATGTCCTATACATCTCAAGGTTATGCGTATTTAAGGCAACAGCTGAGGTGTAGGAGGGATCGGATTGCGTCATGTAACCGCCTGTCGCATCTCGAGCCCGTCAATGTTGCCACAACAGCTTAAAATCTATGCAAATTGTGTAAAAATATCGCAAAACCAGTTAATATAAATATCTCTGTCGATAGCTGACGTTCTGATGAATAGGCCGTGGTGAAAAAACCCAATCAAGTGAGAAATAAAGATATTCAATCTTCAGATGTGAAATATCAAAATGTCAGAAGCCACGCACGATTACCTCAAGCTTTATTTATTCAGTCATGAGTGACCGATATTTAGTAGCTTGCAACGTTTTTTTGTGGGTGGTGTTTTTGTGAAAAATAACGATATAAACAGATTAACATTTTAACAACTGTGGTATTTCATCTGAGGTAGACAACACAAATGTTTCTGACTAAAATACTACATATAAAGATCCTTTCTGTTCTGTCATCCATGGCGTGATCACATTATTAATTTTGCTAAGAAAAACTACGTTAACCTTGATACTATTTTTTTCGTTTCTCGAAAATTCATGTTTGTGTAATTGTGTAAATCGAATAAAAATAATGTAAGCAAACTAACCCAACCCCCCCCCCCCCCTAAAAAAAAAACAACAACAAACAACCAATCAGAATAAAAGATAAATAAAGAAAATTAAATTAAAAAAGAAAAAACAACAAATGAATAAAAAGAAAAACCCTCAGTTTAGAGTCTTTACTTTTGAAATTATTACAGAAGATAGATTTTCTTACAGTATTTATTTCAAGAGGGGACAACAACATTACATATAATCATCAGATTGTTTGTATCATTTATAAATTAAAAGGAAAAATAATTTTTTTCGACATTATAGGAGACAATTGATGCAATATACAGCAAAAAGATTTATTGAACTATGATAGAATCACATTACCTGCGAACTTCGCTGTAGAGTTCTCGGCGTTAAATCGGAAGGTCGAAGATTTTAGCATTGATTGAGGCGACTGACATGTCCTGTCTTTTGGGCGTGGCAATAAGAACTGATGTTTTGTGTCACTGTAGGTTTAATCGCATCAAAGCTCCCTTACTGCTCATTAGTGGTGACGGTACGTGAAAAATTCTGTCCCTGCACCGGCATTAGGTTACGTTTTCATATCAGCAAAAATTCTAAATTTATGCGTAATACAGTATATTAATGAAAAGAGAACAATTCAAAACAACCTTTAGAAGACAATTCATTGATTAAAAAATTCACAGTGACCAAACATACGTCTTGCCTACTACTTAAGAACAGCTCGCTTGTGAAATGAAAAGAAAAACCTATTTGGAACCACCTGCAGCTTATTTGTAATATAAAAACTGGTAACTGAAATCACCGTATCAACGTACTTATCTCGTGACATTCTCGTCCTCCACGACTGACTTCTTTAACACACAAATGCACTAACGTTAAGATACAAGAGGTACTGGGATAAGTAACAGACAATTTATACGTAATGTTATGAAACCTCGTTTTTCAGCAAACCGTTGGAATTCCATTGGGAACTAGTTGTGCTCCTATATTGACGACCTGCTCCTTTTTTGTAACAGGCAGGATTAAGCAAGAAGTTTCTGATTCAAAACAAATTGTTAACTTTGGCATTTAGATATTTGACGTCAATTAATTATGACATTGTTCACACCTTTGTTTATGATATACAGTCCAAACTAAAAGAAAAATCAAAGAAATGACTGAATCAAGCATATACATGGAGAAACAGCTAATGTATTGTTGCAAGGATACCAGAAATAACGATTACTTGTAAATTTCTCAAACTGCACGGCCGATACAATGACACGGTTTTCAATCTGAATGAATATGTTGGGAGAATTTTGAACTTTTTGCTCATCAGTCGAAATGTCATTACAACTGTAGCGAGAATTTATTTCTATTTTTTTTCTTCCATTTGTGTCCAATGTTCTTTACATGGAAAAATCTGTACGTAAAAATAAAACATCCTAGATAGTGCTGCTTGTTGTTGTTGTTTTACTTACATTTTGTTTGAGTTTGGCAATAAAGATACCACTTTCGTGACTAATCAGCAGAGAAGAATTATCCCGGCATAGCACCTTGTCTCACCTATGCATTTTCAGAGGTCAGCATTTGCCCCGTTAAATTGATTTCATGTTTATTGTGTTATAGATACTCGTTATCTATTATTTTTCTTTATTATAATCCCATGAACATACTTTAGGGCCCCTTAAAAGACCATTAGTTTGTTGTTTTTGAAATTGTTTATATTTTGCACTAGTTTTGGTTCAACTTATTCAAATGAATTCAGCGACCTTTCACATCGGCACACATAAGTAAAATCAGAATTCCTTACTATTTTAAATATTTCTTTCACCGACTGAATCATATTTGTATTTTCAAAAACTACATTGAACATTGTATCAGTACAAAAATTATTTTCTTTATTGAACCACAGGTGGCCAATTACCATGGGCACGGTGACGGCTGTGTATAGTTAAGCGGTTAAATTATGCTGAAATAGTTCAATATTTACAATTTCAAACACGTGGTTAATTTGAAAACATTAGAGGGTAATTTTGAAACAAACACGTGGCCTCAAAACTTATATCACATTCCTCTACTCAAGTTACAGTTCAGAAGAAAACGGAGTAAACATGATGAGACAACTGGTTTTGTGTAAGTTCTGAATAGAAAACTTTTCTGGCGCTTACAGGGGTACATTGCTTTATAAAACAGAATGTGCCAGTACTGACCATCGGATGAATTTCTGTACTATGTGTGCTAATTAGTAGCTTCGAATGATTTCTCCCCGATTTGAGGTCCTACAGCCATTTTTGCAATGTTAACATTTTTGAACCGAAAAGTCAGAAGATCAGTGAAATCCCTAGACCAAATTATAGAGGAATATATTTCACTGTAAAATTGAATGTCATCGAAGCAAATAAGTCTTTAAATATTTTATCTGCATGGTGCAAAAATCAACGAAAGTAACCTGCATATCAGCCGATCCGCATCAGATCATGCCCTAGTACATCATCTTAATGTAACTGCACCAAAAGTTATAACTTTGTCTTTGAAGTAGTAAAACAAACATAAAAATATACATCCCTTTAAGGACTCTCGCGTAATTCATCTATACTTATTAATCACAATCTATATCGTGGAACTTAATTTGTCTGATTAATTAGGTTGTCACCCCTTCTCAGTCGGATCGGTTGGTCGCTGTTTATGGAGACTTGACTGTAAACATATGAAAGGCGACACATTTTGACTATGCTAGGTCTTAAAGCAGGTACGGTTTTTTAATCGTGCCGACACATACTGTGGCAAGGGACTTTGGTTTTCACTGTCTCATCCGAAAAACAGGGACAATCAACTGCAGCGCGGCTCAGATTCCAACCCGCACCTCTCAATCAGAACACAATGACGCTAATAACTAGACTACGGCGTACCGTCTCAGTTAGAAATATCGCATCAAAGTTTCTCAAATATGTTGGTCTTGTCAGTGAGATAATCTGATGGCTTTACAAAATAAAATTTCATTGCTTGGTTTTGGGATGGAATAACACTGGACACCTTTTTTTTTATCGAAAACAACACTTTAATTCATCGACTTGCGTAAAGGAATGTGCTCTAGCTTTTGAGGTCATGAGTGTGCTGAGTGCAGCAGTACTTTAGAAGCACGGAGGAGGAATTTTGATTTTCAAATCTAACATTAAATACTACAGTATAATAAAAAACTAAATTCTGTATGAATACTTCAAATTCCATTTCAGAAAAAATGTGAAATGCTTTTCACAAAAATATGTTTGCCAGCACAGCTCATTTAGTATAAAAATGGTATTTCAAAATACTTAATTCTTCTTGAAGAGATACTCGCACTTTTTTCGTTTTCAATTTAACTGAGTTCGAGTAGGAGATACTTACCCTTTCAGAGCACCTTAACTCACCCTCGGTTTTTAGTGGGGTTCGTGTTTTTACTATTTTTAGTTATAAGTGTAACAGTGCATGTGTATTACTGTTCCTAGTGTTGTCTATTTTTGTTTTGGCCACATAATTGTCTGTCGTTGATTTATTGAATTTTGAATGCCCCTTGGTATTTTCAACTTTCCTCCTTTATCAGCCGGAAGACCAGAAAAAGGAAAAAGTGGAAGCGGTAGACACTTTTATTCCAATAAACCATAATATCAATATTTTGGGTTGCTTCCTTAATGAAAAAATATTAAAAAAATCACTGCGACTTCTTAGCTTTCTAAACGTTTCATGTCATCCCTTTTATCGAAAATATGTCTTTTTCTTATATATTGGGAGACGAGAGAAAAAAAGAACAATATAAGTCAATGACAACGTTTTTGCACACTACGTTAAATAACGTTAGAGTTTTTATTTACCCTTTTTCAAACTTTCTCTTAATTGATATGCAGTATTTCACCAAAAATAATTGTTTAAAATTTTGTTTTTGTGTGACCGATTATGACTTTCAATTTATTTGTGAGTCAAGTGGGGTAAAGTTTAGGCTATCGTACTTGACTCGTTTAACCAAGGTTATTTTGTTATAATTGGAAACCTGGACAACAGCATGTGACAAAAGTATTGCAAAACAAAAACAACAACAAGAACAATATAATTGAAAACCAAGATCTGGATCGGCTTATCAAATACGGAAATAAAACCAAGTAAACAACCTGGGAGTTGGTCAAGTAGTGGACAAAATATAGCTTTATCATTTCAGTAAATAAAATCAATAAATCCTTGTTATTCCGTTGAAGGTTCACAAAATAGAGGCATGCATAGGTGTAGAAAGAACCGTGTGTTTACACGATCTTACGTGACCGAGTTAAGGTACTAACGGGTACCTGTTCATAGATATCCATATATGGCTATAAACGTCACACCGTATCATGCGTAGAGAGAATGAATCAAGCCAGATAAGACGGTCCCCGCTTGTCTGTCATTGTTTTTATGTTTCTTTTTGTATTATGACACAGTCTTAGGCTAGCGAGTGCCAATAATCACGTCGGAGTATATGTAGCTGACGATTTCAAATAATGTCAAGTAATAGAACATATGTACTTTGACAAGTACAACAATTTTTTCAATAGAAATCTTATATTTGGCCGCCATGACCTAGTGGTAAGCATTTTCGCCTTCTGATCGTGAGGCCGTGGGTTCTAAACTTAGCCGTGGTATGGATGGCTGTCTATGTTTTTCGGATAAGACAATAAACCGAGATCCCGTGTCACAGTAGGTGTCGCCACGTTGAAGAACGTATCTTGTTCTACAGCAATAAGTACCTGGCATTGTTATAATTTGTCTCCCTTCTCCGGCACACGGTGACGTCGTATATGCTAAATATTCTTAATTGGGACTTTACACGCCAATATTACCTAACCAACCAAAACAACCTTATAAAACATGACACTCACAACTAAATAATTGAATATCTTCCAATAAAACTATATAGATATTTCACACTAATAAAATATTTATCCAAAAGAATTGTACTAAAGTGTACATGTATATTAATCATTTCCTAACTAAAGCATTTCTACAGAGATTTTCACAGTTGTCTGCTCTTTCTTTAAGACTAGCATTAATTTATGTATATCAGGGCACAGCAACTTACTTCTAATCTTACTAAAATTGATTTCTTATTGTTTCTTAACCAGCAGAAAAGGGCTCATTTTAACATTCTCAGTGTTGAAGTGTTCTAATTAATCGCCCACCTTGTTCCTTGTGATCGACATACGAGGTCGCCAGCTAACACGTGAATCATTTGTTTACACTCTTTAATCGGTTGATATTCAGCGAGTTTTAAGGACACGAGGTTACATTCCTTAAATATTCATTCTATTCTGTGTGTGTATTTTGGATCAAATTCAAGGTCTGCTAATCAAGAGGTTCCCGACAGGATATATTTGTGTCAGAAGTATTCGCACATTTTTTTTCAAGTAATATAGAGAAAACTTTAATATCTCAACTCCCTGTTTTCATCTATCGATCTGTCTATCTGTCTGTCCGTCTGTTTCTCTGTCTGTGTCTTTCTGTCTGTCTGTTTATCTGTCTGTCTGTCTTTTGTCTTACCTGCCTGTCTGTCAGTCTGTCTTTATATCTATCTGGCTAATTACCTACCCAATAACTGCTTTTTAGAGCATTTTTTATTCCAAAGTATCATAACAGGGTATTTCTAATTCGGTGAAAAGTTTTGAGTTTTTGTTTGCTACAATGAGTTTGTAATCGTTTATCTGACCTGACCATGCCATACCGATCAATATAAACTGACCAGTTCATTAGCCGGTCAGCACAGAAACATTTGTCGGTGACGAGTTTATGGCCACAGAATGCGGACTGTTGTGACCTTTGTGCGTTTGTTTCTTAATAGACGATGGACGTTCGGATAATGAATAAAGCGTGAGTTCATTCGTCCATCGTATACTTGATCTCCCTTGTAATGAGAAATTTTCTCAATATTCAAGACGAATAAAGACAGACTGAAACACGATTTTATTTTAAGGATCACAGTGACCTTCATCATATGTTTGAAATAAAGGACATATTCGGGTTACCTGTGCACTAGTTGTATGTATTTTGCTTCATTGTCTGACACAGCGCTTTATGGGAATGTATAAGACTTTAGATGCCAGTAGGTGTCCATAAACACGACAAACATGAATTGATACCCTTACTTAAATGTATAATATAAAACCTATGTAATTCCTTATTACATTTGAGGTTTTATCATAGAACTGTCTGAACCTTCTGCATCACATTTCTTGAGCACTGTCTGTGCAGGTCTCTACCATCCCTCAGTACATACCTGAGACTTTTCACAAAAAACTCTTATGATCAAAATCACTCGTAATTGTAAGAAAGCAATTTTCAATTGGTCATATTTTGATCATTTTACGATTAAACTGACCAGTTATAATGAACTTTGATTTGCATATATATATAAATCCGATTTTGACTTTATTTATCTAATTTCATTTAGAATTGGTAAAATAATCAATGTTAAAATTCCATACACTTATGACTACGAGTGACTTTTATCGTAAGATTCTTTGTGAAAAGGGCCGCATATTTAGTTGAAGAAAAGAGGGGCCAAGAAAACGGCATATAAATGACATTCACTTACCAATAGTACGACAAAAAAACTGCTTTATTATCCAAACAAACTGTTAAACCGATTTTTATCAACGATCCACGCAATCTTATTTTTGACCAAACAAATGTTGACATCCCAAAAGACATCGTCAACAATTAATCTGTTCTGTATTCATGTGGTATTGCCACTTGAGACTGACATTGAAATTTACTTGAATTGTATAGCAGAAAATGCACAAAATTCATATAAACAATACTTTAAAATAGTGTTTGTTCTTCCAAGTGCTCCACCAAATTTATAGCGATCTGTAAATTCTACTTAAAATCAAACCTGGTTACCAACTCCTGTATTCTACAAGTGCCAATATAACAAGGTATGGAGCTTAATAAATTCAAAACAGCAGTTGGACCATTTCAAATGAAAGGTTTTAACGTAATATGCTCTATTAGGTCATTTGATTTTTAAACGATTCCCATCAATAATTTATAGAAAGACTTGCAAAATTATACAAAAAGCTACGTAAAAATAGTGATATTTCAATATGATACTGTAAAAAACGATAAAAGATATTTTGTTCAGTAAATGATGTGATTAAAAGATGAATACACTTCAACATCGATAACATTTTTTACAGTGTTTGGACGGAAGATTTTCAAGCAAATTGTCAGCGTTCCAAAGCGCACTTATTGTGCATCTCACTGTGTTGTCTTAAAGCGAAATCAATGCAGTATTTACTATCAAAGAGGTAAAAACATCAATTAGCTCTTCAATTTAATGTGATTTACAGATAAATTAGAAATAAGCTATTTGTTGTCAATCAATTACCATACATACAAGATTATCTGAAAATATATATATCACGGTGAATTTTAAGTTAAAGAAACCACAGAGAATGGCTACCTCCGTCATACTTGCATCTCATACATCATAAATAGCGGTCTCTTTAACGCCATGTCGTAATACAGATATGACAATTCTAACTTCAGCATCCCCAATATTCTATTTTTTGAATAGCAATAACGCATCATCAACATTATTTTTATCAGATTTAATACCAGACATGAGAGCAAGTTCTCGTTACAGTGACGTTTTTCTGAGTACAGAACGAGATGCACACTGGGAACGTCACTGAAGAAGTTTTACTACCTTCCGGATACTTGGTCTTATTCAGTTAGGGATTTGCATTTGTTGACCATGTCGAGACGTTCATTATCCTGGACTTGTCGTATTTAAAAACCTTGGCTTTTGAGCGTCCTTCGATTCGTTGCTTCTTCAACTTTATTACCATAAGAAAACTTTTGTATACAATTGTAACTATCAATACATTATTATAAACCATAGCTACTCCCATCAGTGGATTTCCCTGAAAATCTGTGTTTTTCTATATTAACTGGATTTATGATAAATTCTTGGACGTAAGTCACTTTTTATCATATAATTACATAACAATCTGTAAAGTATGTCCGACAGTTAATATAAGAAAAAAGAAGGGATGCATGTATGATTTGTTAGACTAACGGTATAACTCAACTGAATGTAAATACATGTTATAATTATTATAAAAGTGAACAGCGAGTAAAGTGGAAAATTTTAGGTGGTAGAAACGTGTCCAATACATTAGACATATGATTTTTAATGATTTTTTCATTAGTTTTTTTTTCATTTGGGGTACCAGTTTAATAATGACCCTTTTAACTTAGAATATTAGTCAGTGATCATTTTTATTGAAAATATGATAGCGAAAAATGAGGGGTATGGAAGAAAATTGGAATTGGAAGAAATTGGCAAAACATGAAAAAGAGAACGTTAACACTCTTTCCGAATGGGTGAAGTCTGTTAGGTCTTTAACACAAGAAAGGATTCACTAACTCAAAGGTCAATTAGCATAAAGGCAACATCAATCTTCAAAGCCCTAATGTTGCCAAAAGACTATTGATCAAATAATAATAATAATAATAATAATAATAATAATAATAATAATAATAATGATATAATAATAATAATAATTTCAATAATAATAATGATAATAATAATAATAATGACAATAAAAAATAATAAATATATAATAATAATTATTATTTTTTAATTATTATCAAATTATTATTATTATTATTATTATTATTATTATTATTATTATTGTTGTTGTTATAATAATAATAATCATTATTATTATTATTTGAATTATTTTTGTTACTATTATTATTATTTGTTGTTGTTGTCGTAGTTTAACTGTTATTATCACTTATGTTATTATTTTTATATTGTTTATTATTATTATCATTATTATTATTATCATTATTAATAATAATTATAATAATAATAATAATAATTATTATTATTATTATTATTATTATTAAATGTTATTATTAAATGTTATTATTATTATTATAATTATTATTATTATTATTATTATTAAATATAACATATTTGGATGATGATGATATCTTGTTTTTTTCTAGTTCCCGCATTCTTTTTACAAATATTATCATTTATAACTCGGTAATGTCAGTTTATGTAATAATCTTTGTAAGACTTGCCGTTTTGTAGATATAGTAGGTTTTGTGCATGACTGCACTCCCGCCGGACCTTGTTGATCTATAATGCCTCATTTATGTTATTTTTATCGTGTATTTATCACTGGTCTAGTTTATGAATGACACGGCCTTGCTCCACTGGCCGAGTGTCCGTAGGTCCAGATATAGATCAAGTATTAGCATTAACCTTCAACTTATGTACAAAAGAATTCGCTGTGTAAATATCAGCGTCTAACACTTGGACGATCCTTTAAGTTTGAGACTAAAGGTCAGCAGAAGTGAATTTGGTGTATTTTGAATTATCTACGCATGCGCATTTGTTGCAATTATATGACATAGCATATTATTCCCTTTGGTTATTAAGACTAATGTACAGAGTTCACGTGTACAACGTTCGCTGAGTTCAACAAGGTTACGGATTAAATCGCTAATTATTCATACAAGTAGGTTTTCTATTGATGTTTATTTGTCGTAGATGTATAAGTAATAAATGGACATTAGATCATATAATACAACTCTAAATTGCTGTAATTTCGATGGTACAAATTGATTACACATGTACTCGCGTTTGGTCATTATATTAAAATTCGTCCAGTGAAACGTATGCAAACCTTTGTCACTTTTAAATGATTTTAATTGGCTTCTTGTTACCCTTGCGATCCAACGTTACTTATTACCCATCATGTGACATATATACACCTGTACCTGTACCTGTATATGTACCTGACATGCATCGAGATAATTAAGAATTAAAAAGATAAAAATATTCATTATTTCTGATTCAATATTATTGTGCATGACAATTTGCAGTGACTACCATTTGCTGGTCCGATCGAAAGCAATTAAGATTTTAAACAGAAATTGATATTTTACCTATAACTTTTAAGGGTTTCCGTGGAACACTTCGATGTGTGTGGCCTACAAGGGACCCTGACTCCTTCCGGGGAGATGGCCTCATCCCGGTAGCGATTTACAGTGGTTTCCCCAAGATGCGGTCGTTTTTATTCCAAACATATCATATAAGGTATTTGATTTCCAGTTATTTCATAGTGTTTGTGTATTTAGATTTGCACTGAAATGGAATATCACAAATATAAAGTAAATTAGATATCAGGAAAAGATGGTATATGGGGTGATTTCAGGACCAAATCACAAACTCTGATGTACAGTACGGCCGTGAGTTAAGATGTTGATGTCCACGTAAGTCTCAGTTATCTGACTGTGGGCATAGGTGTGTAATTCTTCTTCATCCAGGAGAGTACTCACCAGTGTCTGTCAATATGTCTATAGACACCGATGGCCAAGGCTTTATAACCTTCATTTCCTATGTGTCTAGAGATTTTGTATCCTAGATAAAACCTAGATAAAAAGTAGGCAGGCATTGGTTTTTACAATGGTCATGATTTATAAAGTGTATGACCTAGTTATTTTCCGCATAAACTTTGTAATAGTATGGCGTTTTCTGTACATTGTTTCCTGAAAAAATGTTCGACTATTGTATTAATTCTAACTAGATTTCTATATGGCAGCAAAATGGTAAACAAATATTCCATCCTCACCTGCATATAGAGTTTGTGTCCCTCAACTGATTCGATAAGCAGGTGCTTGTTTAGCATTTGATCAGTTTTTAAATCGAGGCAGGCTACTGACAAACAGGTTGATGTTACAGGGGTTTCAACAGTATAGGTTAAAGTCAGCTTTTG
>JACSZP010005784.1:0-12929 GCA_016161895.1 Pinna nobilis | reverse complement strand
ACAGCTTTGTCTTTAGCATCATCACTTGTGAAATTAACAAAGCACCAGGTTCCTGGATAAAAGGACCGAAAGCTCCCGAACCCGATCAAATGCAAACTGCATAAGATGGCGGATGATATCCAGATTCCGACCAAAGTCACACTTATTCGAAAACCTTTTGACAAGTTTCTATACGTCAGTGGAAATATAATAGCGAGAAAACGATCCAAAGACATAGCACAGATTGTAAAAGCATTTGTCATAATGGAAAATAATATCACAAAAGAAATAAATCCACATATAGTTGCATTAGGGAAAACAACTGTAGATTTCGACGCATATGCTCTTATGATGAATGGGTAGGGCAAGAGTATGCTCAACAAATCTGAAGCGAATAATCCTCCGACAAAACGATAGAATGGCTTCCACTTGTGTTCCATAGATGACCTTATCAAAATAACCAGAGCAGCTATGTTTCCTGCGACGCCTACAACAAACTGTATTACAGGTGGAATGATGCCTAAGGCAGTAACTGGCCTCGTATTGGTAAAATTCTGTCCGAAAACAGTCGAAGTTTCTGTTGACATATCCATTATGGTGTGCAAATCTTTGAGCTTTCGTGATATCTATCTTCCTTTGGGGAAATATAACATTCTCTTTTCACGTGCTAATTGTCTAAATTCCGCTTTATAAACTACATCCTGGAGTAATGAAACTCATGGAAGAATTGTCGGAGTCCCAGGTCCGTTCTTGCTCTATTATAGTACATCAAAGGTGAATTACTTTACATACATGTATTCAACTATTATCTGAGTCTCTATTTACTGAACCCTTTACGTGTTCCTCTGGTATTCATTTTTGGTTGCTTGTCTTGTTGTTTAAGTCCCACTTAACATTTTTCACTTATATTGAAATGTCACTGTGTGCTGCTGAAGGGCGACAAACTTTGCCTTTTCTCGAAACTTATGGTCGTGGAGTACTGTATACAGGGAAATTTTCGCCCCCGTTTTATTTTCGCCCCTTTCGCCCCCATTGTCAGCGGGCGATTTCAAAACTGGGCGGATTAGAAATGGGAAATTTATCAAATAGAATTATGATGATACTTGGCGAATTTTAAACGGGGCGAAACAGTTAATAAGGACGAAAATAACACGGGGCTAAATAACCCTGTATACACGGGACCTCAGTTTTGAGTGTCTGAACCTTGAGACGGGGACAACCGACCGTGACGTGGCTTTGATTCGAACCCACGACCTCATGAGCAGGAGACAAACATACTAACCACCAGGCCAGGGCGGTTCAATACAGTTTACTGAAGCCAATGATATACCAGGGATAATAGTATTGTGGGCCGGTGGATATGTCGATTTTTTTTTATTTCTGTTGATTAACCCCCGGTTTTTAGTGGGGTTCGTGTTATTCTATTTTTAGCTATAAGCGTATTTCTGTATTTCTGTATGTCATTTTGTCTCATTTTTGTTTTGGCCACGATTGTGTCTGTCGTTGACTTATTCTCAATTTGGAATACCCCTTGGTACCATTTCAACATTGTAATTCCAGGGAGCTATTTTCTGTCCTTCTGGGCAGCAGGATTGAGTTGTTGAGCACTTTTTTTGGTGTTGTTTTGGTTGGTTAAAACGAATTTTCCCATTGGTCCATATATCTCATTTTTGGCCAATGAAGTTATTTCGCTCGTTTTTTACTTGTATTTTAACTGCGTTTATTTTACACTTACGTTCTCAGGTATGGCATTATAAAACTGGACAATCGTTCCATTTTAAGTTTGCCGGTTGGTGACACTCTGTTTCACCTGTGTAAGTTAAAGTGTTGTTTTAGCAGTGACCACGTGAAACAGATGTGTATTTTGACATTTTTATAGATCTATGTGAAGTTTATATAGATATATGTGAATCTTTGAGATTATGCGAAAAATTGCCATTTCAGGAGGACCTATCAAATTCTTGTTGGCAGTCAAAAAAATAGAAGGATAACACCACTTTTTAGTTACCTTAATTTTAGAAATATTGAAAAAAATTATCCTTTTGTAAACTGAAATATCTCAGGTTTATTTTGATATCAATATCGTAGGCCTTTATGTTTACAAACTGAAATCACTTATTTATTTAACAGATTAATGAGACCCGTGGATATTTCTTCACAAATGGTAGCAAGGTTTTAGTGAATATTCCTTATGTTTAGACCGCAATTAAAAACTACAATAAATAATTAATGACCTAAAATGGTCCTACTGTACACTTAAGGATCTCAGCTATATTTTGATACCAAAATTTCATGTGTGAACCTTCATGATTAAGAGAAAAATTGCTATTCCAATTAGACCTATAAGATTCTCGTTGTGACGAATTGTAGCGATTTGTTTAGCCTCATATAGTTTTGCCGGAGGCCGCCATTCCCCTGTTTTGATCTCGTGCCAGATCTCGAGGCGCGAGACAATTCAGTCCTTCTTGTTTAAGAGTCCTTGGATTCAGTAATATTTTAAGTAATATCATATTACTGGTAATCGTAAATTGTACTTTTGATATTTGAAATCGTTTTATCGACTTTTACGTATTATTACTTGGAATGAAAACATGTTTACCGTTAACTATATACTTAAGAATCGTTTCTTTCTTTTGTACAGAATACCGTTTTATATGGATTAAATGATATAAACCTAGTTTAGTCTTTAACGCTTTGTTACAGTAACAATATATTTTGAGAGATAATTTACTCAATCTCTCGAACATTAATGGGGATGGTACTTTTTTTCTTCAATTGTTGCTGTGATATAAAAAAATAGATGGAATCCATCTTATTTCTTCAAGATTTAAAGAGGCGTCCGTCAAGGAGAAACAGTCCGTGGTGCCGTATTTATGTATCACGTGTGCTGAAAGTTTGGCACGAAAATGATGAAATAATGAAAAGACAAAAGGTATTAAGTTTGAGGACAGTGAAACTTTACACACACAATTGTTACTAAAATACATAGTGAGATTCTATGTTCGGAATTGAGGTAACTTGTTTTATGCTTTTAGGTGGGGCCTCCGTGGCCGAGTGGTTAGCGTGTGTGACTTCGAGTCGAGGGGCCCGGAGTTCGATTCCCACAGCGCCACTCCGCGGTTGGCCGTCCCTGTCTTTCGGATGAGACAGTAAAAACCGAGGTCCTGTGTCACAGTAGGTGTTGGCACCTTAAAGAACCCTCCCTGCTCTACGGCCAGTAGTACCGAGCATAGGCAAAATTTGTCACCCTTCACCGGCACACGGTGACGTCTCCATATGAGTGAAATATTCTTGAGTGGGACGTTAAACAACAACACAACAACAATGCTTTTAGGTATTCATTCTAATCTTATAAGACTTGAAATGCTTATCAAGACATTGAGTATGAGATTTTTTACACCTATAGGTAAAATCAAAATTATAAAAGTTTGTGAAGATCACATGATAATCTTTATGGCTTAAGAAAGACGGTAATATCGTCATGAACATTTTATTACCGAATTGAATTTTCATGGAAGGAATGATTGAAAAAATGAAAAGAAATATAATTGTGAAAGTAAATTAAGGATAGGGGGTGAGATGATACGTACAGAGTCATTTGCTAGTTGGTTCATGATTTCAATAATCTAAAAGGAATGAGTAGCTTTATTCACACACATTTAATATTGAAAATAAAGCATTTACTTACATCTAATCAATGATAATATAGCATTTCTCAATGAATAAATTGCTATCTCTCTATCTCTCACTGTTGTTTTTAACTGGTGATACCCATGCAAAATAAATCAAAGATCTTTTATCTCCAATCAGAATGCTTGATTTTTCACCAGCTGAACACTACTTTTTTGTGTAAGGAATTACATGTAAATGTTTCATTTTAAAATTGTCAGGGCAAAGTTAAAAAGGTATGTGAACTAGGAACAACATGCATGATAAGTTTATGTCAAATGTCCTCGAAGCATCCGGCGCCATCCAAATATGCAGGAATCTACATAACAGAGATGTCCTAGAGATAGCATTAATGGGACCTTCACTAATTCGACTTCGAATCGGAGGGTCCGGGGTTCGAATCCGCGTAGCGCCAAACCGCGGTTGACCGTCCATGTCTTTCGGATGAGACAGTAAAAACTGATGCCCCGTGTCACAGTAGGTGTTAGCACGTTAAAGAACCCTCCCTGCTCTTCGGCCATAAGTGCCGAGCATAGGCAAAATTTGTCACCCTTCACCGAAACACGGTGACGTTTCCATATGAGTGAATTATTCTTGAGCGGGACGTTAAACAACAATACAACATAAACATATAAAGAGTTTGTTTGTAGCATATCGATCTAAGCATACTCGGACTGTGATATGGAATCCTTCTAAAAAAAAATAAGTTAAAGATAAAAGTCCAATTTTCACGTTGATGACATATCTACACATTTTTACTTTGGGTCAGATTTTCAGACATTTGTATTTTCAGTTCTGTCATAGAGTTCCTTTCTGTTTGTAACCTGGGAGCATTCTCCTTCGACTCGCCTTACTCTAAATCTCTGTCCCAGGGATCTTGCAAGTCTTCTCACGGAGGTGAAAGTATTCCTTTTTAGCCATAAGTATATCAATGGGTCGATGAATACTTTTATAGAAGTGAGTCTAACAGTCCACATGTCGAATTCTTTGTCTTTATGGACACCCGTACCGACGTTTATCAAAATACGGATCTGTGAAAAAAAAAACATAAAAAACATAAACATAAAAAACAACATCAACATAAAAAATAAAACAGTTGATACAAGGTTGTACAAAAGAGGTATAACAAACACGGTAAATTTATTCATTTATTGTTTTATCATCAACGTTGAGATTTCGTTAATTTTAGTTGTGAAATTCGTTAATATTTTTCAATATTTTAAAGCTCCAATTGATATTTTCCATTGCATGTCCCTTGAAGGTAAATTTTTATAAGCAACGGTACGGATTATGTAAAAAATAAAAAAAATGTATAGCATTTCAACAGGGGTTTCTATATTTCTGATTGACAACTTAAGTTATACAAGTGTAACATAGTCAACATAAAATGGTTCTAAAAGTAACAAAGCAGTTTATTAATTCCTAATACGTAATTCTATGATTTTCTAGGTATTGTCGAGATAAATCTTTTCCGGATGAAGTGCTTTTCGAGCTGCAGTACTTACGTCTTTAAAATACTGATGGTGATATCCAGTTTTCGAACTCTTGAGTTTACCGATCATTCGTGGTAGATGTATGGGAATACAAAGAGGCAGTGGAAGGCACCAAGAAAGCAATTAAATACCATTACCCGAAAACTTGCCATTATGAGTACTTGTTATTTTAATTTTCTAATCAGTCTTTAAGTAATGTCTTCATATTTAGGCTTCCATTTGTAATTATCACGGGGTATAAAGGGACATGATTAGCAAAGACTATACGGACAAAGAAGCTAAGTTAGTTGAGTAGCCTGGCGTTTACAGGGGAATTCATTTGATTTATTTTCTGACACTCACTTTTCCTCTTCTATTATAATAGGCATAAAACAAAGGAACCGATTACGTGTATCTTATTTTAGAAACGTGCCTGGGATTTCAATTGAGGGGGCGAGGGGGTTGAAATTTACAGAAAGAAAAGATACGTCTGATCAGATGATCAGGTGGTTATGTGTTCGTATTCCAGTCTGGTCTATGCTTTCTCACCTATTGCAATTGGCATTTGACAAAACACCCTGTGGTTTGGTTGTCCGTTTTGTGAGAGATTTTATGGGTTGAACTGTAGGACAAAAGGTGGAACATCGTAAAGAAAACTAGTTTAACTGACCAGATAGCTCAATTGGTTTAGCATCCACTGATGGTTTTTGTTCTAATCCAAATACCTTATTCTTGCTTATGACATAAACATTTCGACAGCTCGGGAATTATCGTAACAGATAGCGCTTATACTATCTAGTGCTTGACATCGTCTAAAATATAAAAATCTGCAACAATTAGTTAAAACACTTACCAACATTGGGGTCGTACACAAGGTAAATAGTATGACAAATGCGATCAGATAAGCAATAATGGAAACATCATTTCGTTTGTCCTTCGCACTGCGTCTATCTCCATGACATGATTTCCTACATATAGACAAAATCACAATCGCGTTCAGAATTATTGTGGTAACAATTATCAGCAAACCAATAATAGCGTAAAGGTACGTGACAGCTATGTCTTCAGCATCATCACTAGTAAAGTCAACAAAACACCAAGAACCTGGATAAAAGGACCTGAAGCTTCCTAACCCGATCACGTGTAAACTACATAGGATGGCGGACGATATCCAGATCCCGAGCAATGTCAGATTTACTCGATAACTGTTTGATAAGTTCCTGTATGCCAGTGGAAATATAAAAGCGAGAAAACGATCCAAGGACATAGCACATATTGTTAAAGCATGTGTCAAAAAGGCGAACGTAATAATGAATGACATATATCCGCATAACGTTTTAGAAAAGACCATCGTTAATTTCGATACATGTGCGCTTAAAACGAATGGATAGGACAATACCATGCCTGACAAATCTGACGCAATCAATCCTCCGACGAAGCGATAGAATGGCTTCCACTTATGCTCCGTCGACGAACGAATCAAAATAACCAGGGCGGCCACGTTTTCTATGGTACTAACAACAAACAGTATAACTGGCGGCACAATGCTTTCGTTACTTTCTGGCCTCGTGTTGTTAAAAGCTGGTCTGAAAACGGTTGAATTTTCTGTTGATATCTCCATTATATGACCAGCAAATCTCTCGGCTTTCGCGATGCCTATCTCCCTTTGAGGAAATAAAACATCCTCTTAACACGCACTAATAGTTTAAAATCCATTTTATTAACTGTATCCCGGAATAATGGTACTCATGGAGTAATTGTCGCGTCTGGGGGTTCGTCCGGATCACCGTTCATAGGGTGCTGAATTATATCAAAGGTGAGTTTCCTTATTATTTAACATGTATACAAATGTTTTGTTATCCAAATCTCTTTCTACTGAAATCATTATGTATTTATCAGATTCCCTGTTTAAGCAATACTTTTTGGTTCTCTGAATAAAGACCGTTTCATGGTCCCTTGAATATTTTAATTCTGAATTTGATCATCTTTGATCCTTAAAAGCGAGGAGACTCTTGGTCCTTTTCTTCATGTGTTACCCATTGTCTTAATAAATCATCGACAGAATTCATTACTCAACTGAAATCATACTTAAAATAAAGAAATATGCTTTGCTTTATTTTGAACTTTTCAAAGTGTGAAATTTAGTATTAGACAAGGAATTCACCTTTCAGGTAAAAGTGGTTATATACGAACTTTCTATTTAACCAACAATTTGCGTTTTTTGGTCAAATTTCAAAGCATTACTTGAAGAGCCGGGGCCTCCGTGGCCGAATTATTAGAGCGTTGCGCTTTTAACCACTCAGTCTCTCGCCTCTTGTCAGCGCGGGTTTGAGCCTCGCTGGAACCTTAGCTGATTATCTGAAAAAGTTTGCCCGTTTACTTGTGGATGGCCATTGGTCTCTTCCTTAAGTACATTTGTAGCCGGGCTCTCTCCCTTCCATTAAAAAAGGCCACCACCGTAAGATTGAAAGATTGAAAGAGAATGGCGAAAAAAAAAAAAAACTTAAGGAGCCGAAGTTACTTTCTCGGCATTTTATCATTTAATCAAGAAATATAAAGTACTCATGGTATAAAATACCTTAAACGTTGGAAGGATTGAATTCATTTTTTGTAGGTTTCGACTGTCGTTAAGGATCGTGGAATTCTTAAAATGCTATTTCATTAAAGTGAAAATAGTCCGTATTGCAGATATTTTATCATTAGGACTTTATTCCCTATAAAAATCGAATATTGTTAGAGACACCATGACAAAACAAAAAGATGCAACACCACAAACACCAACCCAACTAGCATAAAAAATAAAAGTAACACGAACCCCACTAAAACCGGAAAGGGGGGGGGGGTGTTCAGGTGCTCCGGAAGGGTAAGCAACTCCTACTCCATGCGCAGCGACCGTCGTTTCACCTTTGTTTCAAATTCAGGAATAAGTCTCATCTATAAATATTTGAACAATGGAAGTTGGAGAAGGATTTAGAAATTGCTAGTTTACCGTTAACATCCATGCTCAATAAAATATCTAAGAACGATGCAAACTTGGAGAACATTGATTTTGTTCATCCCGAATTTACTGCGATATATCGAATCGATGTACTGATGAAATCGATATTGCCAATAAATAAAAGGTGATCAACATATCTGAGTGTCGAGTTGAAGGTAATAACAAGATATTTTTTCTTCTCATTTAAAAAGCCTTTGTACATTTTGCACAAAAGAATTTAGAAAAAGTTCTGCTACTTTGGGAGCACAATTCGTTCCTATGGAAATTCACAGATTCGGTTGGAATACCTGGTCACCGAAGAATTCTTGAATATATATCGACAATATACGTGTATTTGTTTTTGTTTCGATTGGCGGGGTTTAAATAGACTTTCGGCATTGCATTGGGTATGTACTTCGGCTTCGGCAGAACAGGTTGGAGTTACCAGTCTTTCGGATGAGACGGTTAAAAAAGAACTTTGTGTCACAGTCGATATAGGCAAAACAGCAGCCTCCCTAGACAATGACAATACGAGCATGTGAGTGTTGAGCTCATCAAGCGACGTTGTCCGGCAAAATTACATATTCTTCATTTGGACATTAAACAATAATTGAACAACATCTAAAAAATTCCTATAGATATCGCCTGTAAGAGCAAGCCTCTTTTTTTTATTCGTGTTAAATAAAGGACTTGTTTTGTATCCCCTTTATCTTTACTAACTCAGACCAGGAAGTAAGTGTCAAATATAGGCAAAAATCTGAAGTACTTCAACGGCATTCGTCGACGTCGCCCTATAGAATAACAGAAGAACAACATTCCAAAAACAACAACAGAGGCAACGATTTTACAACCGTTGGACCGTTCTTCGCACAATAGCTTTGACAATAGAATATTCGGTTTACCTGATCTAGAGATGAGGCTCACGCCGGGTGTGACCTCTAAGCAGGAGAAGCTTACTCCTCCATGGCATCCGGTCCCACCTCTTGACTGTTACAGGTCCGTGTTTTTCAAAATTTCACCAAATTTGTATATTTCGCTCCTTATTTCCCTAGTAATTGATACCTTGGCATCTGTAACTTCTATATTTCTTACACAACGTCCTATAGATAAGGCTGATGTGGGCTACTATGTAAGTATATTCGTGTAAAATGTAGAATTATTATTTACTGTAAATCCAGTTTTATTCGCGAAAATTTTATTTACGCGTAATTACGCGAGAGAACTTACTCGCCAAAATAAAGTTCGCGCTAAATATACTGACCTAATATTAACATGCATCAAACGAAACAAACTTTTGACTTAAATGCATTCTCGCGAAAATTTAGTATCGCGAATAATTGCATGACCATCGATTCGCTAAAATAAAGTTCGGCGAAAATTTCTGGATTTACAGTATTCTCTCAGCCTCAATACATCCGGAAGATCATTTAAAAGCATCGATGATCGTAAATACACAGAACGCAGTAGGTTCTTTTAATGCAATTTTGTTGATGATATGTATTCACTGAACCAAGACACAGCTGACAATAAAGGTAATAAACTCAAAATGCTAAGCAGGAATTCCACTGACTCAGGAATTCATAGGCGGGTCTAGACATTTTTCAAAGGGGGGGGGGTCGGATTTTTTCCGTTAAATTCCGTCACTTTTTTAAAGACTCCATTGCGCATAAGTTATCGATATACTGCGCTTTGGTCGTTCAGAGATACTCAGTGATAGTCAAGGGGTGGGATATAGCACCCGGGAGCTGATGAGTTGTCACACCTTTTGATAACATACCGCATTGCATTAAATCACTGGTATTTTAAGTCAACTTGTATCTTTTCTAAGTTTCCATGGGGGTCGGGGGGGGGGGGCGTAGACCTCGATTTTTTCCTAGGGATATTTTTAAAATGTCCCCTTCCCCAACGAAAAAGGGGGGAGCAAGTTGTCTTTATTGCCTTCAAGATTTTTTTCCTTTTTTAAGACTACATTTTTTACCGGTCAGCACTTGAAGTAGATGTATGCATGTAGAGGCCCAATAGATCCAGGGACGTATATTCGTCCCTGTTAGATCCAAACAATTTACAGGCATGAAGATTTGCGAGCGATTCAAGCTAAACAATTTTGAAATATCAAAAATAAATAATTACATGTACAGATTTATATATTAAAAAATATGAAATAAGTTTATTAAGGGATTGGACGAGCGAAGCGAGCCGGAAAATTATGGATGTTGTTTTATTTGTGATACCATTAAATTACATGTATAAAGAAATTACGGCGAGCGAAGCGAGCCAAAAGTTTTCTTAGGTATCAAATCAATTGTAAATGTTGAAGCTATAAAATAAGTTAAGTAACAAATTTGGAGAGTGAATCGAGCCGGAAAATTATGGACAGTTTTAAGTCTGATTTGTCTAACTTGCTATTTCATTTGTGATAAAATTTAAGGTATATAGAAATGACTTGCGACCACCGAAGCGAGCCAAAAATTTTCTTAGATAACAAAAAAAAACTGGGCAGTTTTAAGTACAATTTGTCTTACTTGCTAATTTATTTGTGATACAATTTAAGGTACAAAGAAATGACTGGTGAGTGGAGCGAACCAAATTTTTTTGGATAACAAATAAAGTAACGATTTCAAAGATATAAAATACATAGTAAGTTGAATAACGAAATTGGCGAGCGAAGCGAGCCGGAAAATTATTGGAAGTTTTAACTTCAATTTGGCTTAATTACCACTTTATTTTTTATGCACACACATGCACGCACGATCTATCTCTCTTATAAAATCCATTTTCATTTTTTTTTTGGTCTAGCCAAAGGAGAGGGGTTGCAACCCCCTATTCACCTGGCTAGATCTGCCAGTGCATTATGTTCCTCTATTTCAAGACCTTTTAATTGTTTGTAATCCTTGAATACCGCTTGATTTCAAACCATGAAACTTAGAGTATATTGTGATAAAGGGGATTGGATTTGTTCTAAAACTATATATATCTCTCTGAGATTTCCCCTTTTCTCTTGATTTTAAATCGACCTCCTCTGGAATATTTCATGAAAAATTGTCATAAAAACATGACGACAAAACTAATTTTGTTAAAGAATCGAAACCACTGTAACACTGCACCTTCATGTACCTCAAATCAGCCTATGAATGTCTGTAATTCTTGAATGATTAAATTTTCGTGTATTTTGTGACAAAGAGGATAGGATTTGTTCTAGCATACAACTTAAGGATTCACTCAGCAGTTTAACATTCACCGACCCCCCTTTTTTCTCTAACAAGATCAAAGATCAAATCTCTCTCTCTCTCTCTCTCTCTCTCTCTCTCTCTCTCTCTTTTACTTTTATAAAAAAAATCTACAAATTTCTGATCGCCAAAGGGGGTCGGGGGGTCGGGACCCCAGACCCCCCTCTAGATCCGCCCATGGGAATTAATATCTCGACTACCATCATTGGGGTTGTACACACAACAGAAAGCAGGGGTTTACCTGGCAATCCTAACGTAGGAGTACCTTGGACTACCTGTGGTTTTCTTCGAGGGCCCAATCCATAGGTTTAAGGCTCCACAAATTATATTCTAAATTTGATGTATGAATAAAACAAAATTAATGAGTTCTGTTTGTTGTCTTAGGTTCAATTTTGTTAGCATAAATTATATTAAGATGGAGATGAAGGTGGAGAAGTAAAAAGTTTGGTTTTTTTTATTAGTATTAAATGTCCAAATGGATGCACATGAATTTGGGGGTACAAAAGGCTTTTTGAGGGTCATATACTTGTATTTTGCGAGTCGGGTAAATCCCTGAGAAAGTATTACAACTGGTTCAATACAATTAATAATGGAAACATAATTTCGTTTGTCCTTAGTGCTACGGCTTTCTCCATCACAGAATTTCCAACACAAAGATAATACCACAGCCGCGTCGAAGTTATCATCGAAACAATTATTAACAATGCAATAACAGAACAAAAGTATGCAAATGCTGTGTCTCTCACATCATCACTAGAAATGTCAAAACAGCACCAAGGATCCTGGATAAAATAATCTAAAGCTTCCGCACCCGATCAAGGGAAAGCTACATATGATGGCTTACGTAAAGAGAATGTAAACTTGCAATATTTAGCTTTAAGAACAACAAAAGTCCCCAAAATGACGGACTATCGTCCTGGTACCTTACGATGAATTTTCAAGAAGATGGAAAATAATTTGGGATCAAACCTTTTTAAAAATAAAATAAAATTATGATGAAAAAATAAGTATCACCATTATTTCATAGATTTTTGGAAGTAAAATAAATCAGAATAGAAATACAGATTTTTTATTGCATCGGCTACAAAGTTAAGATAAATGCATAAGATAAATTAGTGATATAGTATACTTTATTGGCCAAAAGCATGCGGCTATAGGCATATGACATAGGTACATTATATACACACATTACTTATAAACACGAAAGCACAAAGCTATCAGGCTGCAAAATAATAGATAAGTTATCGGTAGGGTACAAAATTCAGCATAAAGAGAATGGAGAGATTAATAGTCTCCTTTTACTGATAATTTTTTTCAAAAACCGAGGTCCCGTATCACAGTAGGTGTTGGCACGTTAACGAACCCTCCCTGCTCTACGGCCAGCAGTGCCGAGCACAGGCAAAATTTTTAGCCCTTCACCGGCACACTATGACGTCTCTATATGAGTGAAATATTCTTGGGTGAGACATCAAACAATAATGCCATACCATACTGATAAGATTTGTTATTAATAAACCGCACCATAAAAGTGACCAAAGGTCAAAGTCTAAGCATCTAAAATATTATGAAATACGAAATATCAAGCAGAATGTTGTTTCAAATATA
>JACSZP010005781.1:0-15521 GCA_016161895.1 Pinna nobilis | reverse complement strand
CGGCACACGGTGACGTCTCCATATGATTGAAATATTCTTGAGTTGGACGTAAAACAACAATACCATACCATACACAAAGGGCATAATGACATCTTCCGGACACCTGGTCCCATATCATTTTGTATTTGCAATTTTCTTCACATTGAGTCCCTGATAACCTGATAATCCTACTGACTTCCTAACTTCATCAGTATAAATGTTAATCTAATCACCTTTACAACTGTGTTTGATACTTTTTGTCAGTGGGACAACTTAGACCAATTAAAATTTTCACATTTTATAGTCTTGTTTCATTTCTATTTAAAGACAAAAAGTAGGTATTTTCAAACACCTGATGACTCATATTCTTTTGGATTATCATTACATCTTTCGACAATATTTCACTTTAGTACCATGAATAAAGAATTAATGAGAATGATAAACAGGAAAATGACATACTTTAGTAATAAGAATATAGATATTTGGTAACATATATCAAATCCGTTGTGTCCGATACGAAATGGAAAATAAACTTCTATTTTCGGGTCGGTACGTGGAACTTGTTAAATGATATGTCTTAACTTCTCGTTTTTATGTACTTCCAGAATCGGCAGAAAATCTACATGTATACTATTTCACCTTATAGCAGGATTGTCTCTTATTGCGGCCACAGTCTTAAAGTATTTTGCAAGTTAGTACTCAATAACGCTTGAATGGCCAGATAGGATTCAAAGTTCTGGTGTAATTGCTATAAAATGAAGTACAGATTTACATTCTTCTACATTTTCATAATAGTGATTATTCGGATGAAGCAGAGAGCATTGTAATGTCTATGTTAATATAGACTGCTAATTTCGACATTCTTAATTGTGGCTGATCATAAATTTTAAACTTTATTTATTTTACAACGATTAACAAAAAAGATATGTCAACTTATATCAATGTATGTAATCTTGTTGGCTTGGGTCCTTGCCGTGGGAGGATATCGGAGCACCTGGAGAAAACCCACATGTCCGAGCTGGCGACCACCATATCATCTCCCATACTCCTGGCGTATCCAAGAATCGGACCCGGGTCCTATTGGTGAGAATCGAGTGACCTCATAACCACACAGCCTGTTCATAGGATAAGGAATCCCCCAATAACTGCTCAAGGATATTAACTGAATTATAATGTCAATAAATATGTCACCTTTCCATTTTTTTAAGGTTCTAACATCATGATAATATTCTCTACGGTATTTTCCTTACTTGGTAAGCTGGGGATCACAGGTTCATTTGGTACTCTATTTCTATACACGCCGGAACTGTATCCGACAAATCTAAGGTGAGATTCCTACATTTTTGTAGTTTTGCTTTAGCTCAAATGTGGCTGGTCGGATAGGCAAAATAAAAATTAGGAATATGAAAAGAAAAGAATAAACCATTGAATTGTGCAATCTTCATCAATCAATTGATTATATGTTGTTGTTTTTTTTTTGTCAGAAACATGTAATTTATTGTACAGCCCTTTCTTGCTAAACTGAAATGATATCTTATATTACAGACTTCTTTTTGAAGCATTTCAAAGCTGTAACGATTTATAATAATACGTACATTAACAACTATTGTATAATAAAATTTATCATATTTCTCGATTTGACAGTTGCTCACCTTTTAAGGAGAAAACATGATATTGAGGATATCTAGAATCCTAATAGTTTGAAATGAGGGCAGTGCTTTTTGTATATGACTTGCAGAGATAGTGGGGGCTTTATTTTGTAATTCATGTAATTCATTTCTTTAAATGATTTATATAATATCACAATAGAATGAGTATATCTGTGGTGTTTGATAAAATTTCTGATTTACAGAAATGCTGGAATAGGATTTTCGTCTTCCGCTTCAAGGATAGGTGGTATGTTGTCACCATTTGCCGGCACTCTGGTAAATATTCCTCACAAAATATCTTTATGTGACTGTTGAAACATATGAAAGAATAAATTCATTTCAAAACGACATGTTACAGAAAAAAACCTACTCTAGTTATCATCTATATAAAAAACACGGTCACAAAGGCCGTTTTATGCTATCCCAAATAGTACCATTTGTACACGGGCTAACCTCCTTTATTTGTGGTCTAGACCGGTTTCTAAGGAGATCATTTTATACAAGTTCCCCTGTGCATTTTATTGTTGCCTATATCTTTGAATTATAATTGAAACGTTATACTTCAAATGAGTAGACATACCCTTCGTTGTCTTATTTGTGTTTTCCCAGTGTTTGTTTTAGCCTTATTATTACCATATAAATATAACCCAATTTCCTCCAAAGGGAAGTATCCTTGTAAAAATACGAGTAAACACTGTTTCCACAAATGTGTATCCTTTATATTGGCCTTATTATTACCGGTTCGTCAATCGAACCAGCCGCATTAATCATCCGTTCTTGGGCAATACTCATCTAGACTAGACCTCCTTTTTATATCCCGTCGAAGACGGGTCGAATTATGGTATGGCGTTTTCCGTCCGTCCGTCTGTCCGGACATTTTCGACAATAACACAAAGAATTATAGCCAGATTTTCGCTAAACGTCGTAGGATGCATTATTGTTTGAAGCGTTCTCAGGGTTGCGAAAATATCGCCATTCTGACAACATATAGCATATATATCAGAGTTATATCCCTTTAATATGGAAATAGTGGAATTTTATTTAAAATGCACGAACTTTTTTATTTTGGCCTCAATTCCTTTCAAATATTTTAAAGTATCACAAGAAGCAGTGATGTTAAACATATATTACGGGTTTGTATGTAACTTTTCACAGAAATTGAGTTACGGTCCGTCAGCACCTACTTTTCTCTTTATTGTGTTACATTCTATTGTGGGCACAACTAGTCCCACAGTTTTTGACACAATGTTTAGCAATTCGCCATGTGTTATTGATATCATGTGAAGATGTGCATATCGTAATATCAAGTTGTTACGACAATATTAGTTACGGGCGTATAATGTGCTTCAAGGCACTCTTGTTAATCATTTATTATCCATAAACCTACAAAATACATTGAAATTTCTCCTTGCACCATTAGCCTGAGTTTTTGGTTAAAAAAAACAGTCCAAGATTCCCAGTTTAAGTAAAGATTTAAACATAATCTAGAATCTGCTGTATTTGTGCTTGACTTTTCAATGATACATTTATGCCACAATGTGTTACCGGTATCTAATCATAGTTGATACATTAACTTTCCTATTCTGTTTCATGTCTGACGGTGATACGGTTATTTCAATCAGTTGATAATTCAAATCAGCTTTGCATTACTATAAAACCTTCCCCCCAATTTTTTCCTATATATTCCAATTGAAGTATTTATCGCTTTAAATCATAATGATTATTATTCCATTCTATATTTAGGCTACTTACGTTGCGTGGGGACCTGGCACTATATTCTCAGCCATGTGTATGGTGGTATCCGCACTGTTCTTTTACTTACCTGAGACGTCAGGACACGAGCTGCCTCAGACAATGGAGGAAGTAAAAGTTTGGTACAAAGGCAACAATGGTACATCCACGAAAAAACAGAAGACATCCGTAGTGTAAAATTGTAAAACTAACACCTGTATTGCACATAGTGCTGGCACGTCTCTTTATCTATTGTGTACCAATAATCTTCACGTGTGCAAATGTGTATTTTGTGTAGTCTTTTTCGTGTTCTAACGTGTGCTCGAAACAAGGGAGAAATTGAACCCGTTTAGAAATAATACTTATGAGAATGGTAATAATAGAACAATAATGATGGTGATTTTCATTATCGTCATTTTTATTTTGTAATAATAATAATAATAATATAATAATTATTATTATTATATTATTATTATTATTATTATTATTTTATTATAAGTTGGCTGTTTGGTTGTATTGTAGTTTAGCGTCCCACTCAAGAATTTTTCATTTAAATGGACAGGCCACCGTGTGCTGATGAAGGGCGACACATTTTGTCTATGCTCGGCACTTATTGCCGAAGAAAAGAGAGGGTTCTTTAACGTTCCAACACCTACTATGACACGGGACTTCGGTTTTTACTGTTTCATTCGAAAGGCAGAGACAGCTTACCGTGACGTGGCTTGGGATCGAACCCAAGACCCAATGATTCGAAGTCGAACACGCTAACCACTAGGTCATGGCGGCGCCTATTATTAGTAGTAGTAGTAGGAGTAGTAGTATTAGAAGAAGCAGCAGCAGCAGTTGTTGTAGTAGTTATAGTAGTAGTAGTAGTAGTAGTAGTAGTATCATCATTATTATAGATGTTTGATGACGTTTTCATATCGGGAAAGCATTCTGAACGAAATATGTAACAACGTTATTACAAACCGAGTCCTCGTATCGTACTAGATATATTGGTAAGGGACCGCCTTTACCTAGTGGTAAGCGTGGTCTTCTGATCTAGAGGTCAAGAGTTCAAGTCCGAGCCACGCTGTCCTTGACTGTCCCGTGTTCCGTATAAAACCTAGTTCCCGTGTCACTGTAGGTGTTGGTACGTTAAAGAACATTCACAGCTCAACGGTCGTGAGTGCCGAGCATATGCAAAATCTGTCGCCTTTCACCGACTTAGTGACATCTTCATTTAAGTGGAAAGATTCTTGAGTGGGACGTTAAACAATGAACAATGAGCCAAGCAACCAAATATTGGTATAAAACATCACAAAGGCGGCTGAAGGTACATAGGAGAGATAAATATAATCCCTTCACTGGTATTCGGTGATGTCTGCTTTGAGTAAATTTCGAGTCGTCAGTTTATGACAATGAAGACAAGTGTCCGCCATGCAAACATTATCTTAGTCATACCAGTTACTACTATTCTTTATTTATTTACGCACTGTTCGGACAAGTTGCCAGATGATAATGACTTGATCCTTGGATTACTTACTGAATTGTATGTTAAAGGTGTTAAGAATTACAATATCTTTACGTGTAAAACAATACAAATTTCAGTACGAAAGTCTAAATTGAATGTTTCGTGGATGTAGTGCTAAGTATCAAATCGTTCAGATGAGAACGTAAGATCAAAGCTAAAGCGCACTATGTCTTCATATTTTCAGGAATTGTCGGTTTTCGATATTAATGAGTTATCGCAATATAAATATAGAAGAATGAAACATGTAGGTCCTGTCTGAAATTCAGATTTGCTTTATTTTGAAAAAAAAAGAAATGAGTTGGACAGCTCAATATACTAGAAGTACGATTATTATTAAGTGTACAACACGACAGAAAAAAAACAATAAACAAAAAAACAATACACAGATCCCTGACCGCCAATATCTAATTACAAGTGTTTTAACATGTTTTACACCTTCCAACGCTATAAACAAGGAATGACATTTTAGTAATATATTGACATGGACCAAGACCTAAGCTACCGAAATATGCTGGAACCAAACATAGATGTTGACGAAATCTGGCATGGACTTGGAAAATGGGGCCGATATCAAAAGTTCCAAATTGGATTTGGCATCGTTTTGTACATGGCGGCTTCGATACAACTCCTCTCAGTTGTATTTATAGGTAAGACTAGTTCACCACTGAAGGAAGAGAATTCCTTTTTGACTGAACTTGTATTCTCAGAGTGCAGAGGGTTTTCCATAGCATATTGACATGCGAAGTCAGAAACATTGTCTGTTATCATGTATATGTCTTCTCTTCTTTACAATCAAATCCATGCATAAGTTTTTCTTAAATAAAGTCAGATATGATGCAGGAACTGTTACAATATTGATGATGATAGGAACGCTGATAATGATACTGCTGCTTGTTTATGATGTATTGTTGATTAACGTTCCGCTCAAGAATCTTTCACTTATATGGAAACATCACTGTGTGTGGTTGTTAGGCACGGGATATCGGTGTTTGCTTTCACAGGGAAGTTCTACCACAGCGTGGTTCGGAATCGAACCCTCGACCTTGCGATCAGAAGAGAACACACTTACCGGTAGACCAAGGCGACCCCAATACTACCACAACTACTTCTACTACTACAACTACTACTTCTACTAGTGCTGGGACTGCACTGACCTAGCTGTTAGCGTGTTCGACTTCGAATCGAGAGATCCGGGGTTCGAGCGAAAGTCACATTTCGGTTGGCCATTCCTGTCTTTCAGATGAGATGGTAAAAACAAAGGTCACGTGTCACACTAGGTGTTGGCACGTTAAAGAACTCTTATTATATAGCTATTCTCCCGTCCTAGTCATCTTTCCCCCGGAAAATGGCTATATAGCCATCTTTCGCCCAAGGGGGATAAATGACTATATAGCCAGTTTTCCCCCATAGTCATATTTCCTCCTAAAAGTTCATTATATTAATTTTTGTGCTTGCTGGAATAGAGAATTATCTCATAAGTTTCAGCAAGTTGACATGACTTTTTTTGAATAAGATAATATGTTGTTGTTTCTCACATGTTAGATATAAAACAAAAGTCGACTCAATTCAAATTGCAATGACACGTTTGAATTACAAAAAAAAGATTAAATATTCACCATGAATACACTTAGTTTTTTTTAGTACCACTGCATATGCAAGAACGATATCTAATAGCAGTAAAATATAATTCTTAATGAAACTGACACACATTTTTTTGCAAGCATGAACATTTGTATTGTTAAAAAAAGAAGATTTTTAAAAATGTTGGAAACAACAACAAAAAATGAAAAAAATGAATGAAAATTAAAAAAAAATAATACGGTACGATGTATGCAGTTTTATTGCCTTTTCATTCAAGTGGTATGGACGCAGTCTTGACAAATGTGCTTTGAATTAAGAAACCCAACAGTACGAGTTCTTCTGTTTGTTTCAAAACCACGCATGAAATCTTAGACATAGTAGGTAAATAAAAATAGAGTCTCAAGACAATTTTTATGAGAATTATTTTCCTAGTTTAAAATTTGTTTCCATATACCTTTCTTAAACAAATTGACAATGCATAATGATTTTCAATTTTTTTCAATTCAATTTTTGTTTTCAAAATAAGTCACAGACAACTACACATGCATCCATAGTATTATTAACTTCGGTGACAAGGTGTATTTGGAATATCAATACCTCCATCACATCCCTGAAACGAGGTACCCCATTTATATTCCTTTCATGGTGATTGACTTGTCGAGTTTCAAACAAAGCTATATTCACATCTTATTTCCCTTAAGGATCACAATTTGTTCTAAGGAATCCTAAAATTAAAAGAAAATCGCATATATCCTTATTGTATCCTAGTGCTTGGAAAAAGAGTGGAAAAATGACATGTATTAAAACAGATTTCTTATGTGTAGAATTCAATAAGATTATAGGATGTAAAACATTGGACTAAAAAATTATTGACATTTGTTTCGTAACCCAAAATTATTTGTATTTATGTTTTCCGTATAAAAATATTTGCACTTCAAAGCTTGATTGGACTTTTTTTAATCTTTCGAAGGAAGAATATGTTGAAAATGGGGAAAATTTGACTATATATCAATTTTCCTGTAAGGGGGGGGGGCAGGGGGGTTGTTGTCTCTACAACACCTTCCCTGCTCTATGGCCATAAGAGCCAAGCTTGGGCAAAATTTCCCGCCTTTCATCGGCACACGATTAAATATCCTACTACTAAGTACTACTACCACTAAGTAGTACTACTATTTCTACTACTCCTAAGTACTACAACTACTACTACTACTACTACTACTAAGTACTACTACTACTACTATTACTACTACTAACTACTACTAACTACTTCTACTACTACTAACTTTTTCTACTACTACTACAACTACCAAGTACTTCTACTACTGTTGTTGTTGTTGCATTGTTGTTTAACGTCCCACTCAAGAATATTTCACTCATATGGAGACGTCACCGTGTGCCGGTGAAGGGCTACAAATTTTGCCTTGCTCGGCACTGCTGGCCGTAGAGCAGAGAGGGTTCTTTAACATGCCAACATCTACTGTGACACGGGACCTCGGTTTTTACTGTCTCATCCGAAGGACAGGGACGGCCAACCGCGGAGTGGCGCTTACACGGCTCGAACCCGAGTCTTCCGATTCGCAGTCGAACACGCTAACCACTCGGCCACGGAGGCCCCACTTCTACTACTACTACTACTACTAAGTACTACTACTACTAACTACTTCTACTACTACTACTACTACTACTACTACTAATTACTACTACTACCACAACTACTACTACCACTACTACTACTACTATTACTACTACTAAGTACTTCTACTACTACTACTACTACTCCTCCTCCTACTACTACTACTACTAAGTACTACTAAGTATTACTACTACTACAACAACAACTACTACTACTACTACTACTACTACTACTAAGTACTACTAAGTGTTACTACTACTAAGTACTACTACTACTCCTACTACTACTACTACTACTAGGTACTACTATTACTAAGTACTACTACAACTACTACTACTACAACTACTACTACTACTTCTGCTACTGCTACTACAACTACAACTAATACTACTACTAAGTACTACTACTAACTACTACTACTACTACTACTACTACTACTACTAAATACTACTAATACTAAGTACTACCACTACTACTTAGTACTTCTACTACTACTAAATACTACTACTACTACAAAGTACTACTACTACTCAGTACTTCTACTACTACAACAACTAGTACTAAGTACTACTACTAAGTACTACCACTACTAACTACTACTACTACTAAATACTACTACTACTAAGTACTATAACTACTACTAAGTACTACTTCTACTACTACGACTACTACTACTAACTACTACTACTACTATTACTTCTACTACTACTTCGACTACTACTACTGCTACTACTACTACTACTACTAAGTACTACTACAACTACTACTACTACTGCTACTGCTACAACAACTACTACTACTAAGTACTACTACTACAACTTCTACTACTACTACTACAACTACAAGGCTATATGAACTATGCTCATTGTGGCACTTATATAATGTGCATGATTATCAAGAGAACCTTCTTATCACGGACGGATATCATATGCAATAATACACTGTAATTAATTCAGAGACAAAGAGAACCCTGACTATCCATATTTTATTATAAGCATCTTGATCCTAACTAAAGAGATAAAAAGTGTGGTATATGATTATATCTCCAAACGATATCCAATAGAAATATGTTGGAACCACATATAAATGTTGACGAAGTCTGGCGTGGCCTCGGAAAATGGGGCCGATACCAAAAGTTCCAAATAGGATTTACCCTCATGAACCACATGCAGGCTTCTCTTCAGCTACTCTCTGTTGTGTTTATAGGTAAGGGTAGATCAAATAAGAAGCAGAAAAACTCTTTGCTTTGTACAGACAGGCTTCATATCAGGTCATCGTCACATCGTCTTAATATGCAATGTCAGCATTCTTAGTGTAACACATGTGACTCAACTGAGTAAAATACTCATAGAATATTGCACTCTTACCGTTTTGTGATAATTATCGTCATTTAGTTACTTATATCTAAAGAGCATCAATCTAAGGCAGAAATTAGGATTTTTTTCATTCTTGCCACATAATCCTTATACATAATAAGATTTTTTAACAATTCGAATGATTTCTAGTGTATTTCACATTCAATTTACTGTGATAGAGGGGCCTACGTAGCCGAAATTTTAGAGCATCGCGCTTTGCGTTAAACCACGCAGTCTCACACTTCCAGTCAACGAGCCTCCGAGACCCGTTTGAGCCTAAGTTGATTATGTTTAAAAGGTATGCCAGTTTACTTACGACAGACCGATGGTCTCTTCCCGGGTACATAAGTAACCGGGTCCTCTCAAAAACTAGCCGCAGTCATATGACTGAAAGACCGAGTGTGGCATAAGCAAGATCAAACAAACAACCAAAACTGTGTTAGACATGTCATATTCATATAGCTATTCCCTGTTAATTACAAAATGTCAAATTAGCTTTGATACCTTGGAACTAGACGATATATTTCCAATTCTTACCACAACCTTTAAGTTTATAACTTTTCAGAACAGCATTCTATTCATCTAATACGTGTACATGCTTTAATTATTAAGTTAGNNTTACTATATAGAATACGGAAAATGTTCAGTATATCTGTTTCGGAATGACACGAATGGAAGCTTCGTCTTCAAAGAGGCATGTCCGAATGGATATACCTATAGCATACCCAAGGACAGGACATTTGTCACAGAGGTAAAGTCATCGTAAGCTTCTTTTTATTTAATTTCGAGAGAATTTGTGTACTTTGCTCATTATCATCATGATTTGGATATTACTGAATATTCATTTAGAGAAAGACAGAATAAAAGTAATAAAGTAATCGATTTTTGAAAATTTACCAACATTTGTTCCTATTGAAGCAGTATTATCATTTTTATATTATTATTGCAAAATTTTCCTTTTTACAAAATGGCTATCTTTAAATCATTGCGTTTTACAAATTTTAAATATCGTTTGATATATTTCACAAGAGAGGTTTTCATGGAAAAACAGGGAACACTTACATGGCATCTGATCCCACCAATGGTGTGTCCAGGGGTTCGTGTTGCCAACCTTTTAAACTTATCTTCCTTATAGGAATTATGAGTTTGATCACTGTTCGTTACCTTTACTTTTAAATGCAATGATCGGACAATGCACAAAGGGCATAATGATATCTTCCGGACACGTGGTCCCATATCATTTTGTATTAGCAATTTTCTTCACCTTGAGTCCCTGATAACCTGATAATCCTACTGACTTCCTAACTTCATTAGTAGAAATCCTTATCAACTCACCTTTACAACTGTGTTTGATGCTTTTTGCCAGTGGGACCTTGTATGTGAAGACAAAACGTATGCCGAACTATCGCAGTCATTAGCAATGATTGGACAAGCTGTAGGAGCTGCCACTGCAGCGCCACTAGCGGACAGATTCGGACGCAAAACTATAAACACCGTCTCCCACATCGGAATCTTTATTATCGGTTTGGCAATTGCCTTTAATCCTTACTATACAGGCTTCGCAGTTCTACGATTCCTTGTTGGGATATTTCAGCAAGTAAGTTATCTACGATAAGTCAAACACATTGTATAAACATCTCTTTTATTTTACGACTGCTTGTAAGAGTATTTCAACAAGTAAATTATCTACAATAAATCAAATACTTTGCATAACCATCCATTTCTTTTAATTAACGACTGTCCAAATATCGTTAAGCGTACGTTCTATTCATTTTTTACTTTTATTATCACTTTGAGATTTTGTTTCTATTTCCAGGGCATCGTGTTGTCTGGTACAATACTTAGAGTAGAAATCGTTCCGAAAGAAGGCCGATTCTTGACGCAGATTTTAGGCTCAGCATCATGGACGACAGGTTCAGTGCTAGCTACGCCCGTCGCTTATGGTTTACAGAACTTCTCGTGGCGTTACTATCAGTTGGCTATTACACTGTATTCCACGTATAGTCTGGTACAATATTGGTAAGATGTGAAGGCGTTATTCTTCATATATCACAAAGTCTATTTAGCTCTTAATCTACAATGTTCTTAATCCAAACAAAGGAAGGACAATTTACAGATTGTATAAAGAATCCTATTTGATTGAAAATATGGAAAGCAATTTTTGTTGTATTACAACTACCAGGGATGGCATTCTTGAGAACAAAAGGTTCTTTAATTAATTTCTACTGACCAAATGTAATCAAATATATCGTACGAGACATATATTGCCTACTTTTCAAAATATTATTTAACCGTCGTTAGCAATAGAAAATATACTGTCAAATACATTCTTTTTACTTATACTAGTACATAAAAAGGTCAATAATAATCACTTTGAAAATACCTCCATAGGCTGCAAAATAAGCGCAGATCCTAGATATACCAGAGGCGGGAACAAGTGAACAGAAGAAGTAAGCATCCCATAAAGTGAACGTCATTACCCCCGGAATCTGTACCATAACCAACATGTCGAATTTATCAACTTAATTAAAGGGAACTTCACTAAATGATTTGACGTATTATAAAGAATGGTGACGTCTCTGATTTTCAGTGTTGGATACTTAGGTGGAAGTTGCAGCCGCAGTTATGTTTCCTTGACACACAAAATGGGAAACGGTATACGGTATCTAATATCCAGGGTTTGTGTCTCAGTGGCACTTGGTTTTCCATGTCTTTCTGATGAGACAGTAATGTTAGTTGTGGCGTCACAGTTAGTGACGATGTTCCAAAGTTTTAATGAGAATCCAAATTTGAAGTCGTTTGCTAGCTGTCGATGACGTCTCTGTAAAAGTGAAAGAATCACAAGTTTGGCGTGAAGCAACAACATAAAGACAGCAACACATCAGCAATAACATTAACAACAACAAGAAGCTATTTTATTCTATAGCAACAGCAACATATTATTTTGTCAAAATAATTATTCCCTATGACGAATGACCTTTCAATTTCTATTTGATATCTAGGATACAAGATGAATCTGTGAGATGGTTGCTAGTAAACGGTAAAACAGAAGAGGCAGAGAGAATCGTCAGAAAAGCAGCACGATGGAACAAAGTCAAATATGAAGACTTGATAGAGAATGTAAAAAAGAAAATGTCTGAGACATCTGACCTCATTGATGGTGAAAGTTCGAATACAAAAGATGAGCATGTCCTCAGAACTAAAAGTGACGACGAAGAGATCACTCAGAGTACAAATCCGCCGATGTCACAGTCTGTCTCTGGCGAGGGCATGGCTAAGAATAATGAACGGTCAGAGTTCAAAGTGGAACGATACACAATTTTGACCTTGCTGAAGGAGAGAAGAATATTGATTATCTCCCTTATTTTATGGTTGACATGGTAACTATGAGTAGAATTATTTGTTTATTTGTTTATCGATTACGCCACAATCGACTTTTTTCAGTTATTGGTGACAACCGGTTTTTATTGGCAAAAGAGATAAGCCCTCCACTAATTTTCCCGGGGAGAGATCATTGGTCTTCCCGAGAGAACTGGCAAACTTTCCTCACATGATTTCTAACTTGCCTGAACCTGCGTTGACATTAAATGAAAGACTAAATGGTTCTATGTTCTTACTACTTAGCCACGGAAGCCACTATGAGTGGAAGTAAAGTGATGTTTTTTTAAGAACATTTGGTATTTATTTCCATGATTTCCGATTTTGCTTTGTCAAATTTTGTCTTTATTTTGCTTTATCAGTGAATCTGTAACTATAATTTGTAGAAACTAATTTATATGGAATTTTCTCAATTAAATTGACATATATGACACGATGAGTAACGCTCATTGAAATGTTATATTCTCTTTTAAGGAAAATATCTGTTATATATTGTACAGAGGTTGTAGCCATGTCTTGATGTAGCTGCTTATGTACATATGAATACATTCTATTAATTTTAGGATCACTAATACCTTAACGTATTTTGGACTGACATTAACATCAAGCTCACTGGCAGGAAACCGATTTCTCAATTTCTTTTTAATTTTGCTGATGGAGTACCCAGCGAGAGTAACGCAGTACTTCACATTAAACAGGTGATTCATCCGACTTCCGCAATACCCACACATTCAGCAGTATGAGTAGTATATTTACATACTGATTTTATGCAATGTTTCATGTCATACATTTCCCAAAGAGATCATCAGCTGTTGAATTGTATCTATGAATTCGAACAAGTAACATTCACTTGCAAAATGTGTCCATCGATCCATCTTTTTGAATCCGAGTTTACGCTAGTAGTCTTTCAGCAATTTTTTACAAAGATTACTTAGTGCCATTGAACACGTTTGATTTCCGGTAAACAACATTATACAATAAAGATGAAATCCCACATATTAAACTCAATTTTGTTCATGAAAATAATCCTTTTTTTCGATTTCATATATTTGCACCAAACAACCCTAGAAATGGGGAGTAATATCATGTATACATGAATTAGTACGTTCTTTATAAGAAAAGCGTCCTTGTCATATCGACATTCGCCTGTACATTCAGGTCTACCTCTGTCGAGATCCAGCGGTCGAAACGATCAAACGATAAAGTAAGCAAGACGTTGAAGAAGTGTTTTTCATGCTATGTAAAAGTTATCTTCGCTCCGCTGCTTTACAGTAACAAAAGCTTAAGACATTTGATAAAATGAGTGTCCTTACGACTTATATTTCGACCGTACATATTTGTTGTGTGTGTATTCCTGTTATATGACAAAAGTAACGGTCGGAATTCGTTGACCTATTGATCATGACGGTAGCTACGTTAATATTTGTCAAACATATTAACCTTTTGTTGTATATCCTTTTCCAGAAGACTCAGAGATTTGATAATCATGGAAAGTGAAAAGTGATTTTTGTCTTTTTTACATATTTACCCCGTGACTTGGCATGTGAAATATTTGTCTTTTCTGATTGATGTCGCTTGAAGCACAATCAAGTACATGAACATGCATTAGCAGAATTACAAATATGATTTTTGTAGCAATATCGTCAATATTTCACGACAACTTTCATCATTTCATTGTCAACATCATTGCTGCTTACGTTGTTCTTGAATGCACTGCTGTCCTCTGATTTCAGGATCGGAAGGAAGTGTACCTGTATAATGTTCCATACGATAGCTGGAGTATCTCTCATCATAGCATCTCTGCTAAGATACTTTGGAGGTATGTTTTTCATTGCGCAATTGACCGTCATTTTTCAATCTGTGTCATTATAAAAGATTCAGTGTTTATTGCGTTTATTTTCTATGTCGTGTTGCACAAACGTCTGGTTTAACTTGATTAAGAATATGTTTCTGACATTTTCCGGGCGCCTCGGAACAGTATAGTTTTGTTTAAAAGTTTTCCTGCTTTTCGACTGCCGTGATTCCTAATAAAAGTTAGGACTTTCTTCTTGCACTCATTTTGACAACGGATTTGTCGGTTTACCAGTTTTAAATATGGGAACTCATGGTGTGACCGGTCGATCAGGGATGCTTACTCCTCCATGGCACCTGATCCCACCTCTGAATTGCCAGAGGTCCGTGTTTGTCCAATATTCTCCAAATGTTTATAGAGCCTACTGATTCTTATGGCGAATGATACATAGGTATCTTTGACTTTTATATTTCAGATACGAACAGTATTATAGCAGTCTTTAGCACAATTTTTACACTCTTGGGGAAATTTGGAATCGCAGGTTCATTCAGTTCTTTATTCCTGTATACACCAGAACTCTACCCAACAAATCTCAGGTAAGAGGAGAAACAACGCTTATATCAATGTTTTGAAAATAAAAAGGGCCATGATGAACTCGGATACGATTTTCCTTAATGTAATCCACTCAACGAACTGATTTTTTTTCATTCTGTAGATCCTGAAATTCGAAGCAAAGAACTTTACATATTTAAAAGCGTTTGCTTTAATATAAGGTAGGTTAACAATAATGTGGTCCACAAAACTTAACAAGTTCGAGGTAAACATGACGTACCTTTAGTTTTATGTAATCTTTCTATTAGAAGACACTTTTTCTTTTTAATCTAGTCAGTCATACTATGTCTTTGATCTG
>JACSZP010005780.1:0-30927 GCA_016161895.1 Pinna nobilis | reverse complement strand
CTGAGTCTTTCACTGTAACATAAAACTTGTATTTTCTTACACAATAAGAATTGACATCAGGAGAATCCCTCAGCTCAGAAAGCTCAGAAAGCTTCCAGTTCTAGTACCTGTATGCATGATTAAGAATCATATGATTACAAGATACCTAAAGTTTGATAAAAAAAAACTTGAAACGTGCTCGAAAAATAGGTCTGGAGATTTTTTTACTTGTTGCTGTGGCAACTGATTTATCTGTCATCCCAATATGATTTTTTTTAATGATTTCTTTCTTTTTTAGTACTTTAAAGTTAATACTTTTTTATTTTTGCAGCCTTTTTAGAATTAATTAATCTGGAGTTTTCAATCAACATGTATCATGATAATGTTTGATGGAAAATTATTTTTCAATTATACAAAAACACCATTTCTTTTAGCATACATGTATAAGTCATCTGACTATCGTGTATTTTCATCATTAATTCGAATGAAGACTTTTCCTCAAAGAGAGTCATATAATTATGCAATAATGACCTGATTTTTTGTCAAAGAAATAATTCATTTAATCAGTGATAGGATCGCCCTTTGAATGAATTATCCAGACATTTGGCTGGTAAAGGACAGAAGTTTAAAGAATCGTTTTGTAGAAATCAAAATCGGTGTGATAGATCTTTCTCCATGATCCAAGAGATATGTGTTGATGATCGGGGAATTATGTAACTACTACTTGGTTTATAGAGGTTTGTAATTGCCACCTAATGTCCCCCTCAAGAATCTTTCACTTACATGGAGATGTCTCCAATGATGTCAAAGAAATTTGCCCTATGCTTGGCACTTATGGCCACTGAGCAGTTTCATCTGAAGGACAGGGAAAGTCAGATACAGCCAGGCACTGATTCCAACCTAGGACCCCATGATCTGACCTTGGCACCATAAAATTTCAGAATTTACTTAAGTCTGAAAATTTTCTCAACTCCAGCTTCGCAGCCAATCAAAATTCAGGATTAGCTAGATTTGAGAAAATTCTCAGACTTAAGTAAATTCTGAACTTTTTATGGTGCCAGCCCCAGAAGACCAACATGCCAACCATGATCAATTGCAGGCTTGGTTAATGAATGTAGAATGGAACATTTATAGAAGAGAACAGCCATTATTCAGTGGTTAGTGTGTTCGTTTTTAAATCATGGGGTCCTGGGTTCAAATCTGCTTGGCATCTGCAGCCAGCCTATAATCAATTTCTATCCTAAGGAAGAGAAAGTAAAACATGTGTTCCTACATGTATGTCAAAGTAGGTGCTGGCATGCTAGAGAAACCTCACTGGTCAATGGCTAGTACAGTCTAACCTGTTTTAAGAGGCTGTCCAAGGGAAGGAGCAAAAAGGGTCACATATGACAGGTGGTCTCTTAATTCAGGTGATTTATATAGGAAAAAGGCATTTTTGGAACCACTCAATTAGGTCACATAAGACAGGTTTTACTTTAATTCAGTGGGCCGCTAAGGCAGGTTAGACTGTGTGTGCCAAGCAAAAGCCAAATTTGTATTCTTTCAATGGCATTTGATGGCATCTCAATATAAGTAAAAGATTCATGAGCTCATCACTTATAACCACCGAGCAGTAAGGGTTCTTTAGTGTGCCCATATCTACTGTGACATAGAACCTCCGTTTTTACTGTCTCATCCAAAGGACAGGAAAAGCCATTTGCAGCGCAGCATGGAATAAAACAAAATAAAACCATGACTTCAAGATCGGAATGACAACACTTCTGCCACTGAGCCTCGATCAGCGGCCCTATCCAAGTGATGTACAAAAAATGACAAAGCAATAGAAAAGACTTCAGGTGATTTAGCAAAATATTTTTATTTCTTCAATACATTTAGTAAACATAAATTCTGGGCAAACAATTTGTGTCTGATATCTCTCATTAAGGTGAGCAAAAAGTTATTTGAGGTTCATGATTTTCCTGTCATTAGATCTAATCCTAGGGAGAGGGGAGCAGGCAACTGAAATCCCCCTGAATGTAGCAGATACATGCACATGTATTTACTAAGCTCTTATATAAAGTTGAATAAAGCTATTATATCAAAACAAAACTCCTAAAACAAATATACTTTTAATATACATAAAGCAATTTAAGCATATATACAATGCAATATGGCAAAAATACAAGCAACTCGACTATTGTGATGTAAAGCTTTGATTTTGAAGATAAATTCTGTACATAAACTAAATACATGTACTTGCCAAGTCTCACCCATGAAAAAGGTTTTATATAAAAGGTTGGTAATTTTTTAAGCAATATTGCATATTTTCACCCCAATGGAAAACTTAGATAATCAAATTAATTCTTAGTAAAATTTAAAAAAAAAAAACCAACCTATTCATGGAAGAAAATCAGAGTTGCATTACTGCAAACCAACAATTGTTTTGTTTGTTCTACAAATGAATATACATTTTTCAGTTGATTTTGTATATTAATTTTATTTACATGTCACAGTGTATATACATGTATCAATATGCATACACAAGTATATACTGAGAATCTATTCACTAATTACAGGTGCGTATGTACATGAGGGTCTCACCTTGAGACCACGTCACTTACCTGTGCCAGAGCAACTTGGCATTAATGACTATAACTCTTGAGACTATTCAATAGTTTTAGTCTCTAAAAGGACCTCCCTGCAGATTAACTTTTCATAAATAGAAAGTTACTATATCTGTCATCATAATGCATAATGTATGTCCGGAATGATAAACAATTGATATGATAGGATCCACTTATGTAAACTTTCCGAATACAAGACGTTACCAACAATTTCTCAGTTACGGAATTTAGATCTGATTGCGCGTCAAATCTACTGGAAAGAGATCATCTGCATCTTTTGTGAAATAAAACGAGATGCACCACTAGCTAATTGTTTTATAGACATAGAAATTTTACAAAAAATGATGCAACAAGAATTAGGAATGAAGGAATGATAGTAGGTGCAGAATTTCGATTGTAGCTTGAGTACGATTTAACTATTCTTATCTCTTGCAAAGGGAAGCTTCGATAAACGACTCTGTCATTAAGTGGCTGTACAGGTCGGAAGTTATCCCAGAGCATTTCCTGGATAAACACCTCCGGAATTTCATCCAGGCTGTCCTCACTGTGTCCAGAGTTGCTTCCGATCTGATAGCCTTTGTCTTTCTTTGTTTCATTTCCGGGTGCCATGGATATATCGGTTTTGACACCGTTGCCCTGGTTTTCCACTTCGATGACGGGATCGGGAGAGTCGTTGGCAAGACGTGTGCTGAGTTTGTATTCCTGTGAATGGAATATGTCATGTTATGTAATCATAGAATTTAATTGAAAGGCAAATTTTATAAAGATTTTTATTTCTTGTTGGTTTTGATGTCTATTTTTTATTTTCAGCTAATCAAAATTAAACATAATCCAATGTATATTGAATTATGTCTAATTTTGATTAGCTGAAAATACTCTCTCCCACAAAAGACTGTCTTATGGAAAACATGACGGACATTAAATTCAAGAATACAATACTAGGTTCTGGTGATCTTGCAGGCTGTCATGGTTCAGTGGTTAGCTTGTTCGCCTTTTCACCTTATGACCATAGGTTCAAATGCACTCTGTGCTGCAACTGACTTTTTCTGTCCCTCAGGTTAGACATTAAAAATGGAGGTCCTGTGTCACACGTTAAAGAGTCCTCACTGCTTAATGGCCGTTTGTGCCGAGCATAGGCAAAATTTGTTGCATTTCGTACATAGGTATTTGTGAGGTCTTGATATAAGTGATAGATTCTTGAGTGGGATGTTAAACAACAAAACAACCAGCCAATAAGGGTCTGAAGATGGTTCTTGGTCAGATCCTTCAAGACTTTCTTAGTTTATTTTATTTTTTAGGTCACCTGAGTAAACTCGGTAAACTCGGGTGACTAACTGCCATCTATTCCCATCCATAGTCATGTGACATTGCTTCATCGGTGCATAAACTTTTAACATTATTTACTTCTTCTCAAAAGTCAGTAGGCCAATTTCAACCAAATTTGCCACAGATGAAGATTGGGTGATGGGGACTAAGATTCCAGATTCCAACAGTGTCCCAACCAAAAACCAAAAAGGTTCAGATTTTACATTTTTTTGTAAAAAATCTTCTTCTCTGAAAGTACAAGGTCAAATGCACTGATTTCTGGAATATGGCATTATTTTTGGGTGTAGATTCAAGTTCAATAAAGAGAAGTTCATGGGCTTAAATATTTTTCATAGGGCTACTGTAGAATTTCACATTTTAGGCTTCTTCTCAGGAACCAGTGGTCCAATTTCAACCAAATTTATTCCCCAGGTGACCGTTAAGGCCCATTTGAACCTGTTGTTTATTTACCTGAATTATGGTGGCTTTCTCCTCTTGTGCCAAGGCTTTCTGATCCTTCTCCATCTCTAATTGCAGTTGCAACTTTTCCAGAGGATTATTTCTTATTCCGACTTCGTCCAGCACCTCTCTGGCAGCTTTTTCTTCCTGTCTTTCGATATTTCTTCGGCGACGCCTCATATGATCTGTTTTGCGTTTAGGCTGAAGAATATCACGGAATGCATCCAGCTGGAATGGAAGTCATGTGATTTTTATTAGGTGTCTTCTCTGCTTGTTTTTTAACTTTTATATAGCAGTCCTGAACTTGCTTTAACAGTTTAGAAATTTAGAAATTGTGATGGGGAACAAAAATAAAAGTTTAAATTGATGAAGTTTAAATCTTATGATTGTTGAGCCCTGTTTAACCCATTGCTCCCGACAAACAATAGACTTTTCATTAAATCAATGATTTAGGCAAACAAAAATGTTTCTTTAGGGATGAATTAGTTTCGACTACATGTACATGAAATATATATTGAAATATTAATGTCTTATGAAATCGGCCCTATTTCTTTGGTTCATTTGGATCAGTCAAATAAAAATCATATCGATTTGCTTATTTACAAAGAACCAACTGGCAGAACCAGTTGATCTGATTTCCATCAGATTACAATTGAAATTTTATATTTTTCTAAAAATTGTAAATTTCTGAATAAGAGCTAGTGGCTGCCTTGGCTCAGTAGTTAACACATTATCCTTTTGATCATGAGGTCATGGGTTCAAATCTGTGGTGTGCTGTGGTTGGATATCAGTATGGTTTGTATATGAGACAGTAAAAACCAAGGTCCAGTGTTACAGTAAATCTACAATGTAGTTGTTGGCATATTAAGAATCCTAACTGCACCATGTCCACAAGTGCCGATCAAATTCGAGGCTACATGTAAATTTGTCACCTTCACTGGTATACAGTGACGTCTCCATACAAATAAAAGATTCTTGATTGGGATGTTAAAACAAAAATTCAACCGATTTTGCAAAAGACATGGGTCATTCATATATGTGCAATAGATTTGATGTATATTTCACTTGTATTATCTATAACGAAAGTTGTCAATAATCATCTGTACTGTAAAGGTTATCTCTGCTTTTTTACCTCGCAGCAAAACTGTAGCGTTGAAAATTTCAGTAACAATCGTGGAGGTGATGCATTGGAACAACATGCAACCAAGATAGTGTGTAATGCTATGGAGTATGATGCATGAGTTTTCTACTCCGATACTCGATAGTTTTGCACTTTTGCGGCAAGTTTTAATCAAATAAAACAACAAAATTGTTTATTCGTTAAAGTACATTTGGATTGGTGTATGCACTTCCCTGTCTTGAGTTTACAAAATTTGGCCATTAGTTTCAATAACAGTCTTGTTAAAAACTTGTTTAACAAGTGAGTGTTTTTTTTTTTATTGATGCAATTTGTGATTTTTGAATTTTTTTCAGAAAGATTTTTGCACTTTTATAATCATCATTACTTCACTTGCTTAATGGCCTGATGCACTGTATGCATAAAAATGGTTACTATGGTGATTGAAGGTGACTACTGTCAAACCTATTTTAAGAGACTGTCCAAAGGACTGTATAAATACAAATGTATAGTCACTTATGACAGATAGATTCTTTATTCAGGTGATCTATATATGCATAGAAAAAAAAATTTCGGAAAGCATATATACATGTATGTACAGTCAACTCCGCATATGACGAGATCGCATGTAACGAGGTACCGGTTGTTACGAGGTGATTTCTATTCCCGGTGCACTCTCCATGCATTACTTTGTGAATGCGAATAACGAAGATCGGCTATAACGTGGCAAATATCTTGCCCCCTTCAACCTCGATATATGTGGAGTTGACTGTACATGTATTTATGACACATATGAAAGGTAGTCCTTTAAATCTGCGGGTCATTCAGGCAGGATAGACTGTATATTTATTTTTGGTAAGGGGCTGCCATGGCCTAGTGCTTAGCGTGTTCAACTTCTGATCATGAGGTCCTAGGTTCGAGCCCAAGCCACACAAGTGTTGGCTGTCCCTGTCTTTCGGATGAGGCAATAAAAACTGAGGTCCTGTGTCACAGTCGGTATCAGCACATTGAAGAACCTTCCTGCTCTACGGCCATAAGTGCCAAGCATAGGCAAAATTTGTCATTCTTCAGCAGCACATGGTGACGTCTCCATATACAAGCGAAAGATTCTTGAGAAGGACATTAAACAACAATTCAATCATCCATCTTTTGGTAATTCCCTCTCAAGCTGAGCAAGGCTAGGGTTCACTGTACTTATCTATGTATCTACTGAAGTACAGGACAGGACATCACAGGTACTTGGTACTTCTTAGTATTCAAGTTATATTTTCATAAATGTATGCTAAATTTGTGGTTCCAAGGTAGGCGTGTTTGCCCTCTAGGCTTGAGGTAACAAGTTCAAATCCACTTGGAGGAGGCAGTAGGCCTATTTTATCCTTTGGATGAGTAGTAGACAGTAGAATCAAGGTCCCTTGTCAGAGTAGGTTTCACCACATTAACTCATTAACCCCTGAAATCTAATGGACTCTTCCTTAAATCAATGATTTAGGCAAATCCAAATATGTCTTTAGGGGTGAATAGGTTAAAGAACCCGCACTGTTCAATAGTTGTAGGAGCCAAGCATAGGCCAAATTTCAGGCTCATCACCAACATATTCAATCATCCATATAAGTGAAAGATTCTTGAGTGGGACGTTAAGCAACAATACAACAACAACATATGCTAAATTGAATTCTCAAAATGAAATGGATAAACAAGGATATTTTATTAAGAAAATAGATACCTGTCTTTGAGATATAGTCTGCCTCTCTTCAAAAACTGTCCAGACGACACTTTCAAAGCAGCCGGGTGTTGTAAGTGAGCCATTGTATCTAAAGTACCTACTGGTGTCCTTAGGCAGGAAGTGCCTGATTGCTTGAGCTCTTACGTTTACCTCCACAGAAACATCTGTTGATTGTGATAAATGAAAATTAGTTTTGATTTCTGAGAAAAAAAGATTAACAATTTCAATAAAAGTGATAGATTTCTTATAATAAGTCACTGAGGAAATTCAATACAAGCATATTTTTTGAAATTGTTATGTTATTGAAGGATTTAAAGTCACAAATTTTTAAGGGATCAGACTTTCCTCTGATCAGGAGGTAACCCTTTTAGCCCCAAGTATCAGAATGGCATGATCTTATCCAATGTCTTAGCCATATTGTGGAGGCCAGCTAGTTAATATTGGTGGAGGAGTGGGCCTGGTTTGAAATGTACCCATGAAGAAACTACCAGCCTCAGCAAGTAAAGAGCATAGCTCTAACCTGATTCGGCTACGAAGACCCAACAATAAAAGTAATACTGACCCATTTCTTTGATTGTCAGACGGAGTGCGACCGAAATTCAAAAATGATGGATCAAATTCAATGACTATTTATGTGAGGAAAACAGCAGTTTTAATGGGAATTAAGTAGATGGAGTAAAAAAGGAAATGATGTTGTTTAATCGTGGCTTATTTTCAAATGCATTAAGCACTGCCTACAGCAAGCAGATATTTGAATAATGTCTGTTTTGTTGCCGTTATCGATGGAGAAAAGCACAAAAAAAGACCAGATCTGAGAACGATCTGAATGTATTGTGTTATTATTTTTCAATTACCGGTTTATAGGTGCTGTGTATCTATGGTAATGTGCTAGTGAATTAATAGATTTAAGCAGACGGGACTTTGTTAAAACTAAAAGAATTATGGATTTGTCAATCTATTTCATATCAATTTCGAAGACATTAAGATAAAAAAAACTGAAGTGATTTGAGGATTATAGCGTTGGATTAAGTATTCCATGTATAATTAATAGGTTCCCTATAGCTGAGTGACTTAATGGGTGATGTACTTTAAAACTGCGAAATTTTGGTCTAGCTGCTTTGTGCAATTTCTAAATATTTACATATACATGTACATTGTATATACATGTATGTACCGAAGTTGAATGTTTACTTGTATCTTTTTGTTTCTATGTTGTTGGTTTTTTTTTTTACGCTACATTTGAGAATCTTTTAATTTGTGATTTAAAAGATCACTTAAATATTACGGTTTATGAATGATGGGGGAACGTAATAATTGTATCATTCGGTGACGTGTTTTGGTGAGTAACCTAAATCAGTGCCCCTGAATGATTTCTCGTGTCACATGCAAACCAGAAACAGCATTGTTTCCAGTGCAGAAAATAGAAATATTGTAGAAGCTGTACAACAATATTTTTAGGAAAATGAGAGTGAGGAAGATAAGTTTTATTTTGTTGAATGAAGGGGGGTATGGGGGAGGAGAATAAAACCGGGAGGAAATTTCCCTGTATACAGTAGCAGAATAATCTCATGCTTGGTGAATAAGCTAGTTTCCAGAACTCTCCCAGTACCCTCCACCAGAATAACTATAAATGGGTATCATATCAGTTTAGTATAAGAAAGGGCAAACGAAGTCAAAATCTGATGATGTCTGGTTATATAGAATAGAGTTACGTCCCTTCCCTTTTGGACCATATTTGTTATCACTTTCAAATATCACAATTTGTAATGTACATGAATGTTTACTTTGTCCAAAAGGGTCCCCGCCCTAGGACCAAAAAGTTCCAAACTATGCAACTTTAATTCTTGTCTTTCATCATTTATCATATTTTGGCAAGAATTATTCATAAACATTGGAATGGATATTTTAAAAACTATTTTGATGCAGTCATAACCAGAACATATTGAATGAAATACCGGTATGTTCTTTGTCATATCGTATACTAACCTGGATCTCGGATTTGTGGAAAATTTCTAATTATTTCTTCCAGGGCAAGGTTATCTTCATCAACAACCTAAGTGTACAAAATTTAAAGTTAGATTAAGCGTCCAACAAAATTTATAATTGATATTTGAAATTCAATTGTATGCTTCAAAATACAGTGGGACCCATTGATATTGAACTTGGATATGTTGAAATACCGCTTAATTCAAAATTATCTTCATCGCAGCGCAGCGCAGCACAATGCAGCGCAGTGCATGATGAGATAGTATTCTTCCAGTGACACAGTAAAAAAGTGAAATCCCATGCCACAGTTGGTGCCGGCAAGTGAAGATTCCTCACGGCACTGCTCAATGGCCATAGGAGCGCCATCCTCATACAATCACATAATCTAAATAAACAGTGGCACCTCGCTATTAAGACCACACCCAAGTTACTGGCAAAAACTGGTCTTAATAGTGAGGTGGTCTCCTAAGTGAGGTTGAAATAGCCATCATGAGTGACAAATAGACTGAATTTTTATGGTCTTTGCTAGTATGATTTAAGTGAGGTGGTCTTTAGGCGAGGTTGCACTGTACATATATGTATGAATATGTAGTCCTTCACCAGCACATAGTGATGTCTATACATAGGCTAATGATTCTTCAAGTGGGATGTAAATCAACAATGCAACAACAAGGACCTAATTGCAGAAATTCTCACTTATGACTTGCAATTGTGAGAAAGCTTGCTGATTTAACTTGTAAAAAGTAAGTCGCCTTTACTAGTAGGGGATATTTGTACAGTACATATAGTTTGTCCTCCATTACCCAAAGTTCAATGCAACAATATTACTGGGTTTTGTATGGGACATGATGTAAAAGTAAACCGTATGCTGACTTTAAGAGAAAATGAAATTTTAGAAAAATTCTGAACTTAAGCAAAAATATTCAACAGATGGACAGGATTGACCACTGCATTGGTCAGCATATCTTTCATACCCTGAATAAGACTCCGAGTACTGCTAAGCCTTCTGCCTGTTTCATGGCCTTTGATATCACTGTGTACTTCTCTGCATCATAGTTTACAACATGCAACTGAAAAAATATATATATATTTTTTTTTTTTATTAAAAATGATTTTCTGTAGAGCAAATTTTTAATCTATTTAAAGCTGTCTTGACCCTTTCAACATCACAGACCATGATGAACTAGTCTAAAACAACATGCATGTACAAGATCACATCATTTTGATACATGTACATGGTGTTAAAAGGGTTAAGGTAATGAATAGACAATAGTTGGAACCAGTAACAAGAAGGATAACTCTTGAAAGTTTTCTCCAATCTAGTAAATAAAACAGTTATCTCCCATTTATATAAATTGCTTCCAAAAAGAGAATGATAAGCAACTTAAAATTTGTGATATGTACAAAATTTTGAAATCCTATGTCTTCATATACATGTATCTTAAAATAATGTAACCAATATTTCAAAAGTCTAATCAAAATCTAAAATTTAAAAGACCAAGTTATTCCTTAAAGCTTGACAGACACATTGAAATAAGTACATGTATATCTTAAAGTTGAAGTTGCATTATAAATCGCCTATTTTCAAAGTTCTATAATTTGATTATCAACTTGACTTTTACCTCCAGTGGACTGGCTATTCCATCGATCAGGTGCTCAGAGCCCTGGTGATTGGCCTGTCCCCAATGGAAGTGGAACTGGGCTGTGGTATATTTAGCCGGTAGTCCCCCATTGGTCACAAAAAATGGTCCATTGGTGCTGACTTGAACTACAAATGGAAAAGATGCTTAATTTTTAAGATACGAGTTACATGTATGTACAGTATACTGTAATAGTAATCAAATCCTAAGAAAGATATCTGTAATATTGATGAAAAATATTATGCTGCAGTTTTTGGTTAAAATAATCTTTTTACATTCTTTTTTTAAATAAAAGTGAACTGTTATATTATAAATTAAAACTCAGCAAAAGAGCTTTTCATCACATATCTGTAAGTCTGTATTTTTGTGATTTTGAAATGAAAGACAATGCACCTAAGTTGCATTATATTTTTTAGTTACAGAAATCAAAATATACTGCAAGTATCTTATTTCCAAGTTTAAGCAACCCCACACTTTTGCCATGTAAAATTCTTGTGAATAGAACAGTATTTATCAATAAGGCCATACTTAAAAAATTGTTTGTTTGTTGTAAAGCAACTTAGATTTTTAATTGCAAGTAGGTAAGTAGTAATTTTTTTTTGAAAACTGTAAACTATATACATGTACATGTATGGATATACATTGCACTATAAGTACATGTAATAGGAAAATATTGGAAGATTTTGAGGAAAAAAAATTTTAATTCTTGGAATGGCAAAAGTCACAAGGTTTGAGTGAGTAAGTCATGTTACAGCAAACCAACAATTTTTGTTGACAGCCTATAATGTTTGCCTTTATTCTCAGATATTGAGTTTAAGAAAAAAAACTTAATACCTCATCTTTATCACCGATGTTATTATTTTTACTTCATTATTATTTTTTTTTTACTATAATTATTTTTTGTACTCACTTGTGTGGCCATTGTTCTGAATGAAGAAGCTGGAACCTGGTTTCGGAGGATCGTACCAGATCGCAAAGTCAATCAGATCGGGATTGTAAACTGTTTTTTCCTTAACTATGTTGACGGGCGATTGGGATCGACCTGAGCATGCCTTTGGAAATAGTCGATGCCAGTTCTTAGGACCTGAAACAAATTTGGATTGTTTTAAAAAAAACTGTGAGCCTATAGTGAGATACTCTGGGTCAAGAGTGTGCTACTGTTAGTCTAGAGTTTTATTGTGAGACTAGAATGAGTTTTTGAGTCTAGAGTAAGCTATTGTGAGTCTAGAGTGAGTCACAGTGAGTCTAGAGAGCACAACTGTGAGTCTAAAGTGTAATTGTGAGACTAAATGAGCTACTGTGAGACAAGAGTGGGACACCGTTAGTCTAGAATATTAAGTTATTGTTTATAGTGTAGAGTGACTTTCTGCTCAGTCAAACGTGACTCTGTTTAGGGTTCACTTCAGGGTTTCAAATTTTTGAGCCAAAAAATTAGCCAAACTGACATTGTTTGAGCCATATGGATTTTTCTTATAGCAAAACAATTATTAATCTGAAGTAATCAGGTAAAAGATACGATTTAATCTGTATTTTACCAAAATATTGCCTCAGGGATGTTTTTTCTCTGACTGTCACACAATAATCTGTGAAATCTTTAATCAAAAAAATTTTAGCCAAAGTTAATATTTTTTGGCCAATTTCTAATTTTTTTTAGCATTTTGCTAAAATTTTATTAAGTGGTGTGAACCCTGCTGTTGGTATATAGTTATTCGCTGTTAGTCTAGATCGAGTTACTGCAATTCTTCAATCAGATGATGTCGTACAATTTACATGCGAGAAAAGACTTTTGAACTGCACAGAAAAGAATGTTTTTTAAATGTTCACAATTCCTCAACATTGCTGGCTAAAAGAGTTTACACTTTGAGGGGAATTATGATGAAAAAAAATTAATGAAGCATTTCCCAAAAGTCCTATCTTAACATTTGATGCATAAACCTTAACAACAGCCCTGAAACCTTTTTCACAAAGTATGGTATCTTACCTTTAAATTGAAAGTGCATCAAATTTGCATGATGATTATTTGACGAATTGTAACATTTTTTTTTTTTTTTTTACTAATTGTAACTTTAGCATGCTATAAATAGTCACAATCTGATTTACATGATTCATAAAAAATAAGATTTCATCAAAAGTTTTTTTTTTTTTTTATTTATTTATTTATTTTTTTTTTTGGTAAAATTTATGAATTATCAATTGAATTTTTTCTCACTTTAGATTGCAACTGATTTTGATTGTAAGATACTTTGTGAAATGGCCCCCTGATATTATGCACACATTTGGTTTCTGTACACATGTTTCATTTCAATGCACATGTAATTAAGTAACGAGTCAAATGTGAAAATGCATACGTTCATTGTTATTCTGAAACAGATGACAGTGATATATTTCATTTCATATCTCCAGATTTGAAATTGAACAAAACGTCATTTAAAATCATAATTAGTTATGCAAAGGAAATATACCTGCACTTCAATTTGCATTTAACACTCTCGTTAATGACTGAAAGGACATTTAACAGGGAAAAAACCTGTGAGTCTGCTGTTTAAGTAATTCAAATGTCATCAGTCACATAAACACAATAGCTTATTGAATCGAACAAAAAAAGCATTCATTGGTGTTTTTTTTTTTATCTTCATAATGTTTATGATTTTAATGAAGATACATCTACATGTATTAAAAAAATTTAGGTTCCATGTCACAGTAGATGTAGGCATCTTAAAGAACCCACACTTCTCAATGGCCCAAAGTGCCAAACATTTAGGCCAAAATTTATAGCCCTTCACAAATAATCAGTCATACCTCCATATAAGGAAAAGATTCATTGAATTTTTTTTATTGGTTTTCAAAACTTAACATTTAAAGGAATCAATTAATCAAGCTCCTTAATCTCTTACAATGTACCAAATGGTTGCTGGTAACTATTGACAAAATTTTAAAAATTTTTGAAAGAATTTTGTAAGGAGGAGGGGAGAGCCTGTTGTAGCTTTGTGGTAGCTTGAAGCTGAGGGTTCAAATCTATCCTGTGGCATGACAAATTTAGGGCTGCTATGGCTGAGTGGTTAAGTGTGTTTGCCTTCTGCTCGTGAGGTTGTGGGTTCAAATCTACCCTGCGCTGCTTGCAGTTGGCTTTCCCTGTCATTTGGATGAGACAATAAAAACCATACAGCGTCCAATACCACAGTAGACGTTGGCAAGTTAGAGAATCCTCACTGATCACTGGCAATGAGCGATGCACGTTGGCCACATTTCTTGCACATCGCTGACATTGCGTGATGACATCTCCATATAAGTGAAAGATTCTCAAGTGGGACATTAACCCTTTCAACACCACAGACCGAAATGGACTAGTCCAGACAATAGAAAAGAGCATGCCATTCTGATACTTGGGGTTGAAAGGGTTAAACAAAAATCATCCAAGCTTGACCAGTTGAAAAGTCTTAGGATGAGATGCTGAAATGCATTTCAGAACTAATGATGCAAGGATTCGCATGACATTTTGCTAAATAAACTTTCTTATATATAGATATCACTTTGAGTTAAAACACATTACATAAAAATTACATAAAGATCTGCGGCCCTTTTCACAAAGAATCTTACGAAAGAATCACTCGTGGTCGTAGGTGTATGAAATGTATATATTGTTTTTTTGACAAATTCTGAATGTTGATAAATGAATACTGTCACAATCTGATTTATATCATTAATCTAAATCAAATTTCATCACAATTGGTCAATTTTATAATAAAATTTACAAAATATGATCAATTGAAATATCACTAACTTACGATTACGAGTGATTTTAATCGTAAGATTTTTTGTGAAAAGGGACCCTGGTTCTTTAGAATTTTTTAATCAAATTTGATATAAAAACATTTTGGAAGATTAATGGCCCTTGTTGTCCTTAAAGTTCAGAAGACAAGAAATTATCATGTTTTTTGTGTTATGCAGAAAGGTCAACATTAAGGTCACCGACATGTAATGTACATTTGCCACTCCCAGCTTGTACCAGCAATGCTCCATTGATAATTTATGTCATTCAAGAATCCCTGAAGAAACTAGTGACCACTGGACTTCTGGTAATACACACTGTACAGGTAGACCAACAGGGAACGGTCAGTTACATGTTAACATAAAGATAAATGACCGATTTATTAACATAAAGATAAATGAATGGACAAGACTGACCCGAATCCTAATTAGACATGATATGGCTGTACATAAATTTACCTGAGTAGTTGTTTATTTGTCAGGTACGCAGATTCTGCGTAGTATCAACTTAGAAATTTCTTCTTGAATTCGTTTTTAAATATGTACGGTGGAACGTCACAAGGACCGTATCACTGAAGCGACCACCTATCATTAAAGACCACCATTACTTAATCTGTTAGCTGTTATTGTACTAGGCTACAGCAACCTCATTAGAGAGACCACCTCACAAATCAGGCTACCTCAATAACCTGGCCATTTTCTGCCAGGTAGGTGGTGGTCATATCGGCCAGGTTCCAATGAAACTGTTTTCTTGCTCACCTTATAGAGCATCATGTAGGCTACATGCAGCAACCTCACTAACCAGACAACCTCAATAAAGAGGCCACCTCACTAATCAAGACATTTTCTGTGGGAAGGTGGTGGTGGTCATATTGGAAAGGTTCCACTGCATCTGTTTTCTTGTTCACCTTTTTGCACTGTATGTAGATCAGGTTAGTTGATTATTCTTCTCAGGTTGAATATGATATTAATGATATGCTTTGAAATAAATTTGACAATTCTGTGATGTTTGAAGCAGATCCAAGGGGGGTGGCCAAAATCAACGTAGCAAAACCAATGAAGCCAAAATTAAATTCTGATGAAAATACATTGTATAATATGTTTTTATATGCCAGCCACAACAGATACTGTTAAATATTTTCCACTACATACAAGTATATTTATGTTATGTTGGCTTCAATGATAAATGTGTCAAGGAAGGCATTGGCCTATCCCTTATATGCTGTAAGAGAAATCTATTTTCAGAAGGACAGACAAATAGATGGACAGATGATTCCTATATACATGTACACCGCCAGCTTTGTTTGCGGGGGGGGGGGGGGGGGGGGGANNGGGGGGGGTAAATAGAGGACTCAATTACCTATTTTCCCTTCATATCCCCAGTGACTTCCAGCACCATGGACTGAAAAACAAAAGAAAAACAAATTTCAATATAGGAAAAAAGTAAACACAGATATTTACATATACAAGAATTCATATTGATGTACATTTCATTCACAGTATGAAATGTATTCTCCATGCATGCATACTGTACATGTACATCCCCTCAGGGCTAATTATAATTTGATATAAAACATTTGATGCTGTCATTTACAAGACAATATGCATAGATTATGAGCGGCTTGTGTGTTTCATTTAAATCTATGGTAGCCCATTACAGAAGTAACCTTTCTCCTAATGTTGGTGTCTGAATACATAGTTAGTATATATAGTCTCCAAGTAAAAGATGAAGGGACAATATCTCTCGAGACAACAGTATAAGAGAACGGCCTTTCGTTAAAGGTCTTAATAGATTTAGTACATTACATATCACGTAATACATATAATAAAAACATGAAATAATCCTCTGTCATTTAACCCTTTCAACCCCAAGTACCGGAATGGTATGCTCTTTTCTATTGTCTTAGACCAGTCCATTATGGTCTGGGGTGTTGAAAGGGTTAAGGCTTGCCGCACTGTGCAGCATGGTCATGTCTGATGTCAATGTCATATAGAAAAAAAGTCCTTATGACATACAACTAATTCATACATGTACTTACCAAGTCTCCCCCATAAATCGAGAGACTCCCTATTTTTGGTGTAACGTAAAATTGCATGTATCTCCCATGAAAATATTAAATATTCTTTTTAATTCTTAGTTCACGAGATTGAAAATCTCCCCATTGAAATTTTTGAAGGTTGGCAATATTAAGTCTGATGAAATTTATCATAAGATATTGTGTTAAAAAGCCCCCTGATTTTATGTGGCCAAGTATAGAGCACTGATCTATAGCAAGTTAATTGACCAACTCTCTTACATGGACCATAAAAGTATGCCGGAGGTTTTATTATTGTTCTGTTTTTTAATTACATGCATTCAATCAAGATTCAAAGCTCTCCCACAAGTTACAGTTCAGTTTATTTCCTGCATATATTCACTGTGCTGCAAATATTTTTCCAACACCCATTGGTATCTTAGCAATACTATTTGTGGTAAAATGGTGGACAGTAGTAATACTTGGAGGATTAGATGTTTTATAAGAATCATGACCTGTATGACCTTATAAATATTGAAGTCAGTTTGTGTCCAGCGTTTGATATCATCTATGCTTGACTTGTTTATTTATTCAAATTCATGTATATTACTGATGTTTCAAGAGTAGATTAAAAGGGGAATTACAAGGGGAGGCATTATGATTTGCATTCAAATAATCAATCATTTACATAATGAAAAAATCAACTCTCTCTCCGCTTTTTCTCAAAAAGATTGCCTTTTAATAGAGATAGAGTGGACTGTAAACTATATTAACCCTTTCAACACCACTGACTGAAATGGACTGGTCTAAACAATAGAATAGAGCATGCCATTTTGATACTTGGGGGTGTAAAGGGTTAATTAGGATAGAATAGCCCTTTGTTATAGTCAAAGACATTAAATTGTAGGTATGCATTCAATTAAAATTATGGATCATCTTTATACTAATAAAATCAAGAAAGTTTCTACTAATTTAAATAAATTTTATGGTGCTGTGGAACCTGTTTTAAGAGACCGCCCCTTCTGCCATGCAAATATGGTCTCTCAAGACAAGTGCTCAAAAATCTTTCACTTATGTGGAGATGTCACTGTGTGCGGAGGAAGGGCGAAAAATTTTGCCTATTTTCTGCACTTACATGTACAGCTGTACAGCAGGGAGGGTCCTTTAACGTACCAACACCTACTATGACACAGGACCTCAGTTTATACTGTCTCTTCCGAAAGACCCTGACACGACTTGGGCTTGAACCCAAGACCTCACAATCAGAAGTCGAACAAGCTAACCACTAGGCCACGGGGGTCCCGCATAGTAACATAGATCTTTTCTCAACTAAATATCAATCCCAGTTTTTAAAAGACTGAAATATATTGATTTTTGTTTATGCATGTAGGTAGCTCAGATGTTCTGAAAAGATTTAAAATTTATGTCAAGAGTACTTAAGAATATAAATTATATCATAAATTTCATGAAAATGTTGAATTTGTTCCTTTCTGTACATACATAAATTACCTGCCAAAGTGATAAGAATAGACGTCATAAATTCAAAAACAAGAGGCAACTCAAATTTTTAAGTTTGTAAATTATTCTCAGTTTCTTTGATCTCAGAAATACTGGAAATTGATTTTCTTATTTATGCCATACAAGTTACATGTATATAAAAGCCTAGAATGCCAGTTCAAATTTTGATTAAAAAAGTTATATCTAAATTATCCTGAATTGAGGTTTAGCATTTATATGCAGTGTAAGCTACAGGGGGCTGGTGTGGTTCAGCGTTTAGTCTGTTTATCTTCCAATCATGAGATGATGGGTTCAAATCCATGCCACGTTGTGGTTGGTTTACCCTTTCCTTCAGATGAGACAGTAAGAAACTGAAGTCCCGTGTCACAGTAGGTGTCGGCACGTTAGTGTAACGTCTATACTAAATGGCCGTAGGTGCCAAGCACAGGCCATCTTTGTCGCTCTTCACCGGCATTGGTGACGTCTCCATGTAAACGAAAGATTTTAGAGTGGGACATCAAGTAACGATACAACCAACCAACCTAATTTGCAGATCACCCTGGTTATACAACCACCTTGCAATAAGAGCATCACAATAATGAAGATTAAGTTGGTTCGTCACTGGTTAAGGAAGGCCATTTTGATCTCACTTCAGAAACCATCTCACTAATCAGACCAGCTTTATTCTCATTCTATTTATCACTGTTGTGGGAAATCACATGTATGATCTCACTTAAGAAACCTTCTCACAAATTAGACCAAATTTATCCTCATTCTTTGAATTACTGATGTAGTTTGTTATGATCACACTTAAGAAACCATCTCACTTCGTAGACTACTGTGATCTCATTTGATAAAACCATCTCACTAATCAGACCAACTTTAACCACAATCTTATTATTAACATGGCTAGTTTTTCAATGATCTCTCACTCACAAAGCCTCTTCAGAAACTGGAAACATTTTAACTTTAAGTTTAAGGAGAGAGCTGGGTTTAAGTTTTTAACTTGTTGCTCAGTCCTTAATTGTTTGTTTGAAATGCTTTTGATGTATATATTCAAATGAATATTATTAAAACCAACTTTAACCATTCATTTATATTATTTGCTAGTGGTTTTGATATTAAGATTTAACTGTACAACTGAAAGATGGTGTACGTTACATTTATATTCTAAGTACGGTATGAATTTATCATTCTCACTGAAAATTGCTCAGTACATGTAATTTACTGAAAAGGAATGTTAAGCATACATGCACTTTCTATTTACATGTACTTTTCAAACGTTAAACAAATTTAGAATTTGAATGTACCATTGGGTTAGGTCAAGGTATATCGATCTATCCCGCTTTAAATACAACCCATGATAGATCAGACTTAGAAGATAAGTAAAACGCTTGACACACAAATCACGTCTCAAGAGCAGCTAGTGCTTATAATGTTAGTAGACATTTAACCGACTCGTAACACGTGCTTGTAACAACTTAATTACTCATTAGCATATATTTTAAATGCAAATTAACAACTTAATTATAGTACAACTAGTGTACCACATCTGAATTTCCTTTCGTTAGCTTTCCATGTAACTTGTAGAAATGTACTTTTATCTGTTTGTTTTTTCTCTCCGATTTTGAAAGGTAATTGTAAACACGGATCTATTTGGTCTTGGATTTTTATGTGCATGTTCGATATGATTAATGCACATTCATGCATTATGTCGTAAAAGACGAAAATCACTCCTAATTCATACACGTGACTTATGACATTTAAAACCACAAAATTATTTATTATATCTAAGTAGGATTTGTCTAGTCAAACTTATTGACAATCATCAAGGTGTCTTAAAGGAGATATAGAAAGTTTACGTAAAATTTCCAGGAAGGGGGGGGGGGTTACATGTGTTTTTAGTATGGATATATGCACATGTACTCAACAACTTTCCATTTGCACAGGGTTAAACTCATTATGGCTAGGCATATAATGAAACTTCTATTTTGAGAGAAAGAAAGTTAGCAAGGTGACACATACATGTACATATATTTTATCTACCTGAAGAAGATAGACAATTTAATCTCTCAAGGAAGTTCAGAGCTACACTCACATGGTGGAAAAATCATAATTTGTAAATCATCAGAATAATTTGATAATGAAATAAATTCTTAAATTGTATAAATTGTTTTTAAGATTAAGAATAGATAAATGTTTATGTGAACGTTTCACAATGAATTAATCAATTTAAAAAAAAAAACATTATTTTCTGAAATTTGTAAATAAATTTGCAAATATATATATTTTTTTTTAAAAAAGCAAGATCTTAAATCAAATTATCTTCAAAGCCTTAGAAGTGTTACATTTCATTTTCATAAATGGAAATTTATTTATATGAAGCAATTTCGAAAATCTGTGATAGAATAAAAGAAATATGTTGAAAAAGTCAAGTTTATGAAAATACACTTGGCCCAATATCAGTGAAATTCTTTTCTCCATATTCAGAAATCAACACCTAAGATATTTATCTTGTAATCTACCATGTCCCATGTCAATATCAATAACAATGTGTGATAATAATTTCATATCAATGTCACTTTATAAACGGACAAAAAAAGTCATGTGACTTTTGGTATCACTTATGAAGCATAGGTATAGGTGATTATTTTAAATTTTGAAAGAAAATTAAGAAGATTATGCAAATAAAATTTTAAAATTAATGATAATTAAAAAAATATCATTTATAGATATGAATATGAAATTGATTTACCTGTCGATATCCATGAAATAAAAGTAATAACCAATATTTGTATAAATGTCATTGTTGAAGGACACCGATACATCCTATATACAAATACACATGCCTTGTCTAAGCTCAGCCCCTACTTTATTTGCTGACAATGAAGTTATCAGTGAGGCCACCGAAGGGAGATTTTCTGCTTCACGATTTATCCAACGGGCTCAGCTATATATACAAAAAGGTAAATCTATATATATAATAGGATAACAATGGCCAAAATAAATAAAGGAAATAAAAATGAAATAAAGATAGGGTGTTGAAGAATGTGATGTAATTTTACAGGTAACATACAGGTGTTTTTGAATTCTTATGCCCTCACTCTGATAAGCGTCACTTTCATCTTGACAATTATTTCACGATGCTATGTAATTTTACGGACTGATGAAGGGGAAAGATCATAGTCACTTATCTGTGATTTTATCACAGTTTATTTTTTCTTTTGAGATCTTATGTAACGCTTACTCTTTTGTATTTTCTGATTTACGAGAAAGAAATGAGTCAAACATGGTGTTTACCTGTTACGGCCCCTAGCTAAATTGGCATTTCTTATTTGTTTTGCCGGACTTTAACATTTTTAACGAAGCATATAGTGACATTGTGTTTGACTAGAGGAATTCGAACAAGACCATTCCTCTGTAGCAGGGACAGAAGACCTAGATTCAAAAGTAGAATAAAGATCACTGAGCAACAAGAAAGAGGCTCCACTTAACTGTTGATCTAGTAAAAAATCAGTTTCCATTTACCTTGAAATTGTTCTGTTATCTATTGAAGTGTCAAAGGAGAGGCAGTAAGGTTAACCCTTTCAACCCCAAGCATCAGAATGGTATGCACTTTTCTAATGTCTTAGACCAGTCCATTTCGGTCTGTGGTGTTGAAAGGGTTAACAATTTTTTTGTGTTTGATTATTCATTTCTTGAGCCATAAGAATTAAGATATTTTCATGTTAAGTAAATGAAGACTGGCAAGAATTCCAATGTACACTGTAAAGCTCCTCTACATGTAGATGACCTTGAAATGAATGACCTTCTATCCTTGACCTTGACCTGGTACTGAGATTTGGTTCTTTATCCAGATTTATATTACTTACTTCTTGCTATTTTTGTTTGAAAGTGACCTTCTTGTTTTACATGTAGATTTCAAAGGATTTGAACACTGCTAGACTTGGAGCTAATATTTCTAAGCCAGTTTCCATAAAATTGTATTACATTTAAAACATCGTATATTAGAACAATAGCACTGCCACAGACTTGCTATCCTTCCAAAATTTCCATGGGGAGATTTTTCAATCTCATGGGGGAGAATTTTCATAACAATTGATGGAGAAATTTTAAGTTTCCATGTGGGAGATACACATTTTCTTTTAGATATTATCAAAATTTTACATAAGAAAATTTACATTTTCTTTATGGCAATCTACAAATGTACCTTCAACTAAAGATTAATTTCATATTAGATAAATGTAGATTGATAAATAAAGTACATGTAATATAAAGCTCCTCTAGATGACTTTAAGATGAATGACCTTTTATCTTTGACCTTGGCCTTTACTAAGAATTGGTTTTCTATGGGTATTACAATGTACTTCTTTGTTTGAGGGTGACCTTCTCGATTATATTTCAAAGGATTTGAACACGTAGAGACATGAAATTAATGATTCAAAGCTAGTTGATCATCAATATTTCCCTTAAATACATGTACTATATGAGAACAACAATGCATGTTCCTCCATAGAAACAAATGGGGGCCTCTGGGTCCAGATGGTCAGACCATTGCACTTAGTCACTGTGGGTTCAAGCCCAGCTGGAACCTAAGTTCATTTGTGAGAATTTTGCCAATTTACATTATGTACTTGCTGATGGTCGATAGCCTCTCCCCAGGTGCTTTAGTAGCCAAATTCTCTCCTCCATCAATAAAAAACTGACCGCCACTTTATTACTGAAAGATAGTAGAGTGTGGCGTAAAAAAAAAAACAACAACAACAAAAACAAAACAGAAACAAATTTATCTCAGGAATGTGATGGTAATGATTCAAGAGTGGTTCTTAATTATTCATATGTATAAATCTCTGGCCATAAATAACGTCTACACTCTTTCCTGAAATCAGGAAATTAACTTTTAGTATGGCTTAAGCAGAATAATTGACTACAGGTACATGAAAATGTGTTTGACAGCCATGTTTGCTGGTCATCTCGAAAATTATCTATTTTCTCAGAGAAAATATCATTGTATAAAGGAGGCCATCGATCATTTGTATGTTTGATTTCCGTTTTTCAGTTTTCATAAGTAAGCTTTTGAGTCAACAGAACTCCCAATTAATGATTATTGCGAAAAGGGCAATGTTTGCCCCCGTATTCACGACAGTAAAAATGTGCAAACATTTATTTGGAATAAATTATTTACTGACAAGGTTTCGGTAGCGCTTAAATGGTTGTTTAAGGATAAGAATTCAAGCGATACGTGTGAAAATCCATGTAGCACAGTGAATTTGTGCAAATGTCTTACCTCGCTTTAATGTATTTTGACACTTAATTTTTTTGCACCAGATAATTTGTGCAATTCCATGACTCAAGTTCAGCAGTAGTTTCTACACAGACATGTAATTTAGAACTTTTTTTCTCGAATATCTCAATATATTGACCTTGGATCATATGGATATAATCTTATTCTATTATGTTGATTTGCATGACAAGGCTAAACAAAATGAATTCTTGATTTGGTCTTGCCTCAGTCTATTAATGCTAGAAGATATGTAATTTTGTGTTATCAAATTTAGGCTCTAATTTTGATTCTGATTTCCAATTTTTCAATTATCTTCCTTTTTGCTTGCGTAAATGGCGATAGGAGATATAAGCATAGTGTTTATCATATGACATCATTGGATTACAGATCCACGCTTAAAATCTGGTAAAAAATAAACCCATATAATATTTGTTTACATCCGCAGTCATTTTGTTTGTTTTGTTGTTGTTTAACGTCCCACTCAAGAATATTTCACTCATATGGAGATGTCACCGTGTGCGGGTGAAGGGCGACAAATTTTGCCTGTGCTCGGCACTTATGGCCGTAGAGCAGGGAGGGTTCTTTAACGTGCCAACACCTACTGTGACACGGGACCTCGGTTTTTACTGTCTCATCCGAAGGACAGGGACGGCCAACCGCGGAGTGGCGCTGGGGGAATCAAACCCCGGACCCCTTGGCTCGAAGTCGAACACGCTAACCACTCAACCCTCCGCAGTCATTACATTGTGAGCGATTACAATCTAGAGCGATGACAATCTAGAATCGTCATGATCATGAGCCGTCATAATCATGAGCTCTTGTGATATACATGTATGAGCCATCACTGCAGTAGATTGCTTGCCTTCAGACTATGGGATCATGGGTTCAAAACTTGGTGATGGTCGGGTTTTCCTATCCTCTGAATGATGAGGACAGGAAAACCCGACCATCAACAAAAAGGTTTGTGATGAAATTTGATTAACATGAATAATATAAATCAGATTGTGACTATATTTATTGAATGGAATCAAGAATTTGTAAAATAAACAATATTTAAATTTCATAAACTTACGACTACGAGTAATTTTTATTGTAAGATTCTTTGTGAAAAGGGCTGCATATCTCCTGGGCTATTTGGATAGGCTCTGAACACTATAGTCTGTACTAGGTGAAACTTACATACTAACTGAAACTTACATATCTCAAATCATCATTACATGTGACTTATTCATCAGATTTTGAAGACAGGTGACAGAGCTGAACATTTAATAAAACGAGAAAGATAATCTGTGCTGGGCATTATAGCCCCAGTGATGGACACTGTGTCAATTGTCTGACGTGTTTTGGCTACCTCTGTCACTCAACGATTCTCCTTGGTCAAGATTAATCTATAAGTAGTAAGGCCTTCTGTATTTAAAGAATCGGGGCACGTCAAAATAAGGAAACAGATAACATAAATATATGTACATAATGAATTTTTTTCAGAAATCTAAGGACAGAATTGTAACAGTAAGGCATCTAAGTACCAGTACAATCATTACACTCTTCCTATGGACTTTACCTATAAAAGGTGCTTCTATTGTCGTCTTTCATATTAGTCAGATTCATTTTGCTGACTAGACACATTTTTGTAATGTCAACTTAACACTTCATAGTACCAACTATTTGCGATATAAAATGACTATACCATCTTATTTTTGCCTCTGTCTGCTAGTCTTTTTCACCCTATCTTTGTGTATTTATTTATCTTCTGTTGCTATTCTCTCTCTCTCTCTCTCATGCATAAAAAAAATGTGCACCAACTTTTTTTTTCCACATGTACAACAAACATTTCATCAATAAATGATAGAATTTCCCAGTGGGTACCTCATTTCTTTTCGTATAGAAATTTTACTAAAATGATATCCGGCTTTTGAAATGTTTATCGTTATTCTAAGATAGTGATTTCATGTAAATGTATTTGTACCTTTTTGTACAATATTTGAGTAAATAAAATTTGAACAAATATATAAAAAGAAATCTCTAAATGGATTTTGAATCCTATATGACTCATAGTCAGCATAAATTCACAATTCAAATAATTTATATGTTTCATTTCATTCATTAATTCATGAAAACTTATGTTTATAACCATGTAGATGTTCAAATATACATGTACTTTGAGTGTCAATATGTACATTATACAGGTATTGAAATTTATTCTTTTAAAGATGGCCCTTACCAGAACCACTTTGCTATAGAAATGGGATCTTCATGTCATGCAAGAGGATATCAGAAGATCTGAAATTGATTGTTATGTAAATTTCATTTTGCATGATTGAACTTTAGCATGTCACATTTGGCATAAATAAAGACAGGGTTAATTCATACACAGTCTTGCCTGATTTACCGACACACTGAATCAAATGACTACCAGTCATACATGTATGTGACCTAAATGTATGCTTTACAAATTTTTGTTTTCATACATATGAAACGTCACTGTAAGCAGTTAAAAGACTTCAAATTTTAGCCTTTGCTGTAAACTTTTTAGGCCATTGTGACATGGGACCTAGATTTTTACTTTCTCTTACCCCAGACAGAGAAATCAATCAATGTACCCATTCTGAGATATTTCTGTCTTGCACCCCGCCTGCTTGTTTCAAACCTCCTGACATCACTACCGGTAAGTCTTTCCCTGTGTTGCGCCTATATATTTACTACTCAGAAATACATTATTTGAGGATGAGAGAAAAATAATCAACCACCACTTTGTACAGGAACAGAGAAATCTCACCCTCGTGTCAAAGATTTGCAACATCCACAACTCGGCAAGGCTTGTTGTGGACTGCAAATCTTTGACACTTGGGTGAGATTTCTCTGTCTCTGTACAAAGTGGTGATTGATTCTATTTGTCTCATCCATAGGACAAGAAAAAAAAGCCTCCGCCATTCAGTCAGTTTGAACCCACATCCCTGAAGCCTAAAAGGAAACACACTATCAGGATGGCTCCGACGTAAATGCATGTACATTTTGTAGATTTGACATCTAGTGAGGCCTCACCTCAGAGATCACCTCGGGTATTTTTGGTCTAGACTTAATTGGCATCGAAAATCTTAAGAATTTACTTAAGTCTGAGATACTTTCCCAACTTGCAAACTCAACCAATAAGAAATTTTAGAATTAAGTATTTCCTTGAGTTGAGAAAGTTCTCTGACTTAAGTAAAGAGCTCTGAAATAATAGTAAATAGTAATTTTGATGGCCTGAAATGCGAGATGGTGTTCGAAGTTGAGCGACACTTAAGTTAGGTTACAATTACTATTCAATACCACATAGGTTGCATCAAATTTAATAGAAAGTGTATGAGAATAGGTCTCAGTATTGAGAAGAAAAAAAATCAGCACTTTAAGTAAGTGGTTGCTTTATAAAAAAAAAAAAAGAAAAAAAAATCACAGTTGGTTTTTATTCCCCATTTCCATAGAAACCTTATAGAGAAGTTGGATTACTCATGTACCTGTAGATTTCACATACCGGTATTTTTAGTTCAACAAATATATGCAAAGTACATGTAAAAACTATGCACATTTCCATAGCCTTTACTTCTAGCCTTTTAACTGCTAGACAAATTATGACAAAAATATAAATATATACTTGGCATCATAGTTCTTTTACTGACCTAGAATTTTGACATCATATTTTTACCATTGTCAGTTTCTTGTTGTGTGTTTTGTATTGCCGTTTAACACCCTACAAAGAAACTCTCATTGGTACTTGATACCACTGAATGCCAATGAAAGGCTTCCAATGTTTGCCCATGCACAGAATGTTGGGCCATTAGGCTTTGAAGTGTTTCTTCTTCATGCCAACACCTGCTGTGACATTGGGAACCCAGTTTTGGGCCAAATTGCAAAGAAATTCTGTCTGAACTAAGACTTGGCCATGTCCACCTGTCTGTCCATAAGCATTTTGGTGAAAGTGTCTGATTTAAGCAAAATCACAGCAACTAAGAGTTGTGTTGTTGTTTAATGTCCCACTCAAGAATCTTTCACTTATATTGAAATGTCGCTGTACGCCAGTGAAGGGCTATTACAGGTAATTTGTCCTATGCTTGGCACTTATGGTAGTTGAGCAGTGAGGGTTCTCTGACATGCCAATACCTTCTGTGGCACAGGGCCTAGGTTTTGACTCTCATCTGAAGGATAGGAAGAGCCAATCGCAGAGCGGCACAGACTCAAACACTCAACCTTACAATCAGAAAGTGAACAGGCTAACCGCTTTGCTACTAAGAGTAGAAGTATGATTGTAGCAATACATGTGATCCGTTAGGAAAAGTTAAAATTGATCTCATTTCAGGATAAGTCTTATCAGAGAAATAATTTTTTGACAGAAATAAGAAAGCATAAAATCCTACAAAAAATTAATGATAATGAAATTTTGTTGAGCAGACATATGTCTTCCTGTTTTGTAAAATTACTGTGACCGTTCCATTAAGTGTGTGGATCCAGATCTGTTGAATTAAATAACTGAATGGAATGCAGCCTAGCTCTCAATGATTCATAGCCATGTGAAAATTTGTAATCAAATCAAATTGTAATTTGTTACTAGTTTGAAAATGCAATTAATATCTAGATTTTTTGTGTATCTTAACAGCGTAAGTGGAGAAAATTATGTAACATTCAGTTCAAATGAATTTCAAAAGAGAATTTGTAAAGAGATAAAAGCAAGTTATTTACCTCTTAAGAAAATGTTTGATCAGGTTGATGTATTAACAAAATTTTGGATGTGATTTAAGATGAATATATTATTAAGGAGAGGCAGATTGAGATATACACATTTTGAATAGTTGTTATTGCATTAAAAGACTAAAAATGATGTTTCAACCTGCATTGACTTGTTTTGTTGAAATAGTTTTATTTCTTCTGTTGATTAACTGGAACTGCAAAAAGAAGGTAGAATGACATGATTTATAGTAATAATCAGTTTCAGAACAAATAAGAAAAGTTTATAAAGGCAAAGTAAACAAAATACAGTCTAACCTGCCTTAGCGACCCACTGAATTAAAGAATTACCTAGCTGTCTTATGTGACCTAAATATGTGGTTCCCAAAATGGGTTTTCTCTATATTAACCACCTGAATTAAGAGACCACCTGTCATATGTGATCATATTTGCTCCTTCCCTCAGACGGTCTCTTAATGCAGGTTAAACTGTATAAACATCTTAGAGCTTACAGGTAAAAGCTGGAAAATATTAGATATGAAAGGAGTGGGAGAGAGGGAGGGAGAGAGAAACAGACAGACAGACAGGGAATGCATCAGAGGAAGAAAAAGATTGAGACAGGAAGAAATAGCAAACTACAGACACAAAGAAAAGGGAGACTGTCAGACAGAATGCTGCAGACAGAGGACTTTAGGCAATTAGAGAGAGAGAGAGAGAGAGAGAGAGAGAGAGAGAGAGAGAGAGAGAGAAAGAGATGAAATAATATAGTAGAACTGTCTCATCAAGGAGGACCACATCTCCGTCGCTGTAAGGGGGGGGGGGGGGTCTCTCAAGACAAGCTTTACAGTCTTCATACTTCAAATTGTGCATTAACTTGCTAACACATTGAAATAGATTTTACTTTTGATGTTGATTTCAATGCATCCGTTGCTATGCATCATGCAGTGTTTATTTATTTTGTAATTCAATGTTGATTTATTTGTCTGGTCTACAAACATTAATTTAAACTGGTTCAGGGTATATCTCACCCTTGCATACCATTAAGAACAGGTTTTGACGGTTTAGAACAGGTCTTCCTGTTAATTGGTTTGGGCTGTGTGAAGAAAAGACATCTATTCACTCTGAGGTCTTATGGTAGCTATTTGCAAAACCTGGTGACATGTCAGTGTTTACGAGGTGGAGTTTTCTCGCTTTTAAATGCTAATTATTTTTCCCTTTTCCACCTGTCTGTGCTAATTTTTTCTAAAGTTGTTTCCTGACGCTCACATATCCCCATTGAAGAATCTTTCAGGCCTTTGGGGTCATCTGGCTTCAAATTTTGACCGTTTGAGCAGTAAGGGGTCTTTAACAAACATGTATTGACACCTGATTGATTGAGTCTTTAGGCATACTTGGTTTTTCCTAAAAGCCATACTGGGTGCATGTTGGCTTTTTAAAGATTGTTTTTTGTGGTGTTTTTTGCATATTTTTACGACCTTAGCATACAGTCTAACCTGTAGTTTTAATGTTTTGGTAAAGTAAGTAAAGTTTTAAGTGAAGTATACAAGGGAAGGAGCAGAAAGGTCACATATAATAAGTAGTCTCTTAATTCAGGTGATTTATAAAGGAATAGGCTGATTTGGGAACAATGCATAAAGGTCACATAAGACAGGTAGTCCTTTAATCCAGTGTGTCACTAAGGAAGGTTAGACTGTACATGTACAATGTAGTTGATTCAATTAATTTATGGGATTTATAAAGGAAAAGCCTATTTTTGGAAGCAATTATTTAGGTCACGTAAGACAGGTAGTCGTTTAATTCAGTTGGTGGCTTAGGCAGGTAAGAATTTAATCAGCTTTAGCTCACTTATTGTACAGAGTCTGGTTCTTTCGGTTTCTAGCATGCTGAATGTACACAGGCTGTCAATCTTGACAGTAATATAAATTCAAATGACAAGACTGATATATTTCTCATAACATTAAAGCAATATAAGCTGTCGTCAGCACAAATTTTTACATGCCGATTTCATCCAGTATTTTGTCTCAGATGCATTCCAAAGAGACCCACTGGTGATTAAAAGTACAATTGGGTGCATACGATAACAATAAACTTGCAAAATATACCCGCTGAACCCATTTATCTGAACCCACATTGCCGTTTTCATTCCTAATAAACTTTAGGCAATTTTCTATGGAGATAACAGATTGTCAAGGAAGCACATGCCAATCCCCATAAACACACTTGGATATTGCCTTTGCTTTGCCTAAAAAAAATTTGAACATGTGCAGTAAATGATCTCCGGGTGTGTGACCTAGAGTTCATGCATATAGGTCATGTATTAATTTGCATACTGGGCATATGACCATATGCAAGCAATTTTGTGGATTAAAAATTCAATTTATGGGCTTGAATCACAATATTTGAGGTGATTTTCTTAGTGAAGTTATCAGGTAGATTGTTCAAAATTATCTTGGAACTGATTTGGTCATTTCTAAAAAAAATTATCTCTGACAGCTCATATATTGCTTTAATTTGCACAGATTTGTCATAAAATGTCTTGTATTTGAATTACCATACAGAAATTTGCTGTAAAGAAAGTTTAAGGGATAACTTTAAATATTTAAGCTTAAAGTTAAAGTCATTGCACCAGATGTTATGATGTTATTAACTTCCTTTAAAAAAAAAAAAAAAAAAAAAAAAAACACCAGGAGAAAAACTGAATTGCTTTGGCTGGTCCACTAGTGCTTGCCTTTTTGTAAGGTCATTAATTCATTTCGTACTCTTTGTTGACATTTTTGTTGTAGAATGAATGAACTTACAGTGGAACTTGTATATAATGAACTTCATAGGGACAGAAGAAAATATTTCTTTATA
>JACSZP010005776.1:0-14203 GCA_016161895.1 Pinna nobilis | reverse complement strand
ATATACATTGTATATATATACGTGTGCACGTGTAATATGAGTGCTCTTTGTAATAGAGTTAATAGTCAAGTAAAAAGTGTTTTCAAACATTACATTTCGCTTGCTTTACTCCGTAAGCGTTTATATGACACTGTTTTTTTAAATTGACTATTGAGTTAAAATAGATGTGTATATATAATTTTTTTCCTTTGTCAAATGACAAAAAAGTGTTTTCTGATTTTGGTAAGTAATCCAAGACTCCCCCATTTTCAAGGTCACCTCTTTCATACCTCCCATAACGACCCGCTGTCAGACGTATATTTTTCAACGTTGGCCGGAATCTAACACACAGGCTATACAGTTAGCAAGGAGAACATACGGAGGCTAAATGGCCACCATTGCGGCCACAAATAGACTGGGTGGAATGCGTTAATGAATTTTCTACCTTGAAGAACCCAGATGTAAACGCAGCAGTGACGTCTATAGGTCATCTGGAACCTATTGTTCATCTTCGTCATTAGATCCAGATGCAGGACTAATATAGACAGAGATATTTATGAGAGAGAGATGGAAGTATAGATACATTCTTAATATTGCTTACGACAACGAATTATGATTAGTAGGATCAATTGTACATTTGTATATATAAATCTCCCTCATAACAAGACAATGAGAGATGAAAATAAAAACATGAAAATAGTAAATAGTGTGCTCAATAATAGAGGTAGGCTATATACCAAACATGACGTTAATCAAATGTTAATAGATTAAATAAATCATTTAAACCCGAATGATAACGGAATGCAAAAATCGGACATCATTGTTAAGGACCTGATACACATATACTCATCGCTGTATAATTGTACTGTTTTAATCACCCCGATACCCCATGACATTTGCCCTCTAGGTTGCATTGCCATAAGGTACAGGGGATTGGTTTAAAGGTGATAAAGAATGCGGAGTGACATTAAAATACGAAGACTATCAACCCATCGTAAATAAACTACATACCAGTATATAAGTAAGGGCAGCGGAGAAAAAGTTTCACCATTTTGCTGCCTATGGTGAGAGAGGCTTTGGTTTTTATAAAGCTTTAAAAGACAAAATGTATGTCCTCCATGCTTTTGCAATATATCTCTCTCAGGTTTGTGACCGGCATAAAAAACTATCAACTCATCCCGAATCGCACTATCAAGCATCGGTAAATGCACAGAGGTCAATTCGAGCCATAATACAAGCAAGGCCTTGAAACATGTACCCATGGCGTCGATGATACAAGCAAGACCTTGAAACATGTACCAATGGCGTCGATGACCACGCATTTCTGCCAAATGGGAACTGTCCGACCAGTTTCGTTTGGTTCAAAAGTTGAGCTATAACTATAGTCAGTGTGCAGTCGACGCCTAATGGTCACTTGCTGTTCATTTGAAATGCTTCGGTTGTCAGAAGATGTATGGGTTATCAATCCAATGTTAAACCTATCATCACGTGTACACATGCGTTCATATAGGTCACAGACATACCAGCACATATATCATGCTGCTAATTAGATAGACAGAAAGGAAGAAAAGAAAGAGCAAATTGTCCATGGATAAAGTTGATGTTGGTAGCAAGTAGAAAATACTGACACTCTTCCCGACACCTGGTCTCACCACCTTTCCGGAATCTATGTAATGTTTCGTTGACTCGTCATTCTGTTTGGTTTCTTAGGTTTTGTATGTCCTTTCGTTGAAGAGTTTTAATTTGAAACAATTTTTTCCATCTTGTGAAAAACATCACCTTTCTTACCTCCTTGTACGTACGGGATTTGAAAATCTATCTATGATATATATGTAGTGCGTTGTAGTTAGAAGCAGTTGGAGAGGCTAGTGATATAACAATAAATATAGGCATTGAGGACACAGACTCAGAAGAGAAAGAACTTTGCTAAAGTTGTTGAACGCTGGTGGCCATTCTCTCTTATATAAGTATTAGTATAATGACGACCACCTTGGTTTATTGGTGAACATAAATTCTCAAAGGAGACGCAAGGGTGAAGTCTGATTCAAATTGTCACTGGGACTTAAAAGGACAATAATGTTCGATATTTTGCAATAATGCTTCTTTTCCGCAAATCTGCCAAAGCATTGAAATTCAAAATCAATTGAAATCTCATAATTAATTTATCTAAAAACTAAATAAAAGATATACACTTTTAGACTATAGCCAAAATTTGAAGACGATAAAAGAAAAATAAAGTAGGCTTGGTAATTGTAATTTGAAGGGTCCTCTATCATAAGAAACGTGGACAGTTTGTTCGACGTGTAGGAATAATCGGGACAAATTTGAATCAGGTCCAACTGATGTCTAGTCGGACTCGATTCTGTCTCGTCAACTGCACAGATCACCCAACATTACTTAACATTTAAGATTGATTTTCATTTACAACCCAAAATATGTTAAGTAAAATCACGCATTTAGTTAAACAACTAAAATTGAAGAACGCATTCTAAACTGAAATTAAGTAGTTCCAGTAACTTATGAATTTCTTTATTTAACTATGACACAATCTCAAATATTGTTGTTTTACTTCCCTGTCGACAATCTGCCACTCGCATGGCGACGTCACCAATGCCAGTAGAGAGATCAAATGTTTGCTTTCCTTGGACTTGGAAGCCGAAAACTGAATCCATAGCGACTTGAAGTATAATTATATTGCTTTCAGATTTGCTGTGATACTGGTATAAATAGCCAGACTGGAATAATTGAGTCTCCTTTTTATAACAAAATAAAATAAAAATGAAAGAAAATAGATAGTCAACGAATTTGATGAGAAATAACAGCCTAGATAGTTCTGTGCTGAACAATCCTGTTGGTTAGTTGTACTGTTGGTTGACGTCATACTCAAGAACCTTTCACGCATGTGGTAATGTCACCGTATGCCGATGAAGTGGTACGTCCCATGCTCGACGCTTAACACCTTAGAAGAGGGAGGGTTCTTTAGTGTGCCGACACCTACTGTGACATGCGACCTCAGTGTTTTACTGTCACATCAGAAAGACAAGGATAGCCAACCACAGCGTGGCGTGGCCCCTCGCCCTTCTAAACAAGAAATCCAAAAATCAAGTCGAACAGCTTGACAGATTTCAACTTTGGTACACGACTTTTTATCACGAAAGTGTAGGGCAATCAGCTGGACAAGGTCAACAAATCCACAAAGATTAACCAAGGGTTGAAAGTGTGCTAAAGAAGACAAATAATGATATAAACAAAACAATTAACTGAAACGCTAAGAATTCACCGACTTTGACACGTGACTAGCAGATAGAAAAGAGTAACAGAATTCATTCACAATCAATCATGTTTTTCTTTCTACCGTACTGAATAATACAATAAAAACGAACTACTTAATTCTGTATAAGGCAACAGTTTTTTAATTTGCTGTTCCAAACCATTTTATGTATCATAAATTGGTTTGTCTGTTAGACACACCCACGTCCCCATTATAAAGTGTGCACCGCCTCAAACCATATTATTTTTCAATAAAATGCAAACACTGTAAAGTTTATCCTTACAGATATTTATTGACTTGTTCATGCATACCAATATATTTATTAACTTGTTCATATATACCAATATACAATGTCTTTATTTATTTATTAATGCATGACAATATACTTATTGAAATGTTCATGTGTACCAATACATTTATTAAAATGTTCATGTATACCAATATATTTATTGACTTGTTCATGTATACAAATACAATGCATGCTTCTTTATTGAAGTCGCACATGTGAAAGTAATAATAACTAGTTTATTATTACGTCACAATGGGAAATTGTAGACAGTATGAACCATTAATGTCTGATACAGAAGACTAGCTAAATATAGCACAACGACCTCTCTTTTACTCCTATGTACACGAATTTGTTCTCATGGAATCATTTGTAATATATACACTGTGACATAAGAATAGAAATTATTATTGTAATAACGGTTCATGGCTGCAATTACAGTTCAAGGCTTAGCAGAAAATATGACGTTATGTTTATTTGATATCACGTAAACAAGAAAAAAACCTGTTCGATACGTCTGCTTGTGGGTTAGCCATGTGACATAGCGCTATATAAAGAAGAACAGTCGACGTCAAGTCGCAAATTCCTGATGTGTAAATTTCTTTGCCATTCAGCATTGTAGTATATGACCTAGGAATTGTTTTTTAAGTTTGACAAAATTATCACAAATTTTTATATACATATATGCTAATTTAGTTAAATAGCGGGATTCTTGTTACTTTATTTTTAGTTTTAACTGTTATATGTTTATGTAGATAGCTGTTTGTGGTGTCGTTTCATGTAAGAAATGATAATTTAGATCAGTATATTTCTTAAAGTTGTGTTCACGTGGCTTATGGACGAAAAATTAAAAAATAACTTGTCGCTTGGTAAAACTATGGAAAGTTGCGGAAATCGAAATTGTAACGTTTGACGCGAAACTTGGTAGTCAATAGTCTGTTTGCCACCATGATTATTAACAAACGACCATAGTAAGTTATATATACACACATAGTTGAATCTCGAAAACTCTAAGTACTCGGGACCACTGACAAACCTTCGAGTTTTCAAAAATAAGATATCGCTGCAGCTGAACGCTATTTGGCCGACCCCTACCCTCTTTACCCGCCGACCCCTATTCCTCCTATGCCGTCTTTTCGGACATCATTATTATCACTCATATCTCAGTAAAATTTGTTTAATAATTTGACATTGTCATCATCTTGACTACTAAATAAAAACGCGGTAATTATCATGTCTGCCGATAATTCAATCTTCGAAAATTTGAGATGATATTCAAAGGTATTTTGAGCTTTGGACTGTGAGATTTATTCGAGTGATCGAAAATTTGGAGAGATCGACATTCGAAAGACCGAGACTAAATTTGCTTAGTACATTAATTCCGGGACTGTAGTTTTACTTCGAGAGATCTAGAACTTTGAGAGTTTTCAAGATTCGACTGTATATGTATATATATGTGAAAAGGTAGAGTACAGATCCTTGGCCTATCAAGTAGTAGTTTTTCTGGCATCTTTGCCATTCTATTACGTAGACAATGCCTTAAGTGCACTGGCGAGTCCCCATGAGCTCCTCTCCTCCATTACACTTGATTGGATACTGAAGACAAATATGTTTTCTTTTATATCTGTCTGTTGGTTGGAGAAAGGAATGTCAAATGTAGTATTTTTGTGTAACCTTGATGGCAGTCAAATATCTGAAGAACAATTGAGCAATACAAAACATATGTTGGCGATTAGTTATAAAGCACCGCATTCACTGCAAAAAAGCATTGTTTTCTTTGCTTGATATCATTTTGGATGTCATTTCAATATATATGTGCAGCGCGTACAGCATTTATTGTACAATGTCCTTGTTTATAAAAGGATGTAAAACACGCTCTATGATTCTGCGTTTTTACGATAATTACAAATTACGCCCTTTGAAAAATACAAAAACACACGATAAAACATACATCTTTAGTACTATGTAGAATTGTGTAGGTGTATTTAATGCATATTTAGTGTCAATTTTATGTTAAATGATATCATATCGATTTGTATGATTTAATCTTTTATTTCAGATGCACACCTGATACGGTACTTATACATCTTTTCATCTTCCGTCTTTCATTATTAGTACATGTACATTACTCTTGTGCAATGACCAAGTTCCTTTGACGTCTTTTAGTAATAACGACTAGAAATTTCCCCTGAATTATTCAGAATGAATGCATCAAAGTTGTGGAGACAATTATTAGTACATTTATAATTCAGTATTTAACCGAGCAGATCAAAAGAAAACATTTCATTGGCAACATTTGCATTTCCGGTCAGCAACGAGAATATTCCTCATAAGTTAAAACAGGTGCATATCTGACTTGACTGCTGGTAGGCACTTTACAAGACCAAAAGATAAACAAACAAATCCCGACATTAATTCTTATATGTACACTCAGGAACTGTGACTACTGTCTATTTCTCTGACGGCCGTCTATTTTGATAAATGCTGATACTTGAAGTTGCCACCATAAAACATTGCTTTGCCTTTTAAAAAGTTGGGGGTGGTGAAAAATAGCCCGCATTCCAAAAACTAAAAAAGAAACAAACAAAATAAAACAGTGTACTCACTTAGCAATTAACAACAATAATAAGAAAAAAACATAATAAAAGCGTGATGAAGTTCAATTGGGTGTGACTTAAATTGTCCAAAAGAATTGTAGCAGTATTGATCTAGTGAACGAGCCCTCGTGGCTTAGTGGTGTGCGTGTTAGCCTTCTGATCCAGAGGTCGTGTCCGAATCCGAACCAAGCTGTCGTTGGCTGTCTCCCTATTTCGGATGAGAAAGTAAATACCGCGGTCCGGTGGCACAGTAAATGACGGCATGTTACCCCCTCCCCCTAAAAAAAATCTCATTGCCAAAATTTGTCGCTCTTCGCCGACATACGGTGACGTCTCTACTATTTGAGTGCAATATTATTGAGTGGCTCGTTGAATAACGGTACACTAATAAAGGTAGTAATATACCTGTTAATATAAATGTTTTGTGTAATTGAGTGGGAAAAGTTCTTTAATAAACCGACATCTGTTCTAACATGCCCCCTCCCCAAGACAAAACAAAAAACAAAAACAAGAAGCAAAACAGTAGTTGGACCTCGGTTAAGATGTGGCGGTAGTAATTGTGTGTATATTCTTCAGATACCATAAGGTATTCTTGGATGAATAAAAAGAAAAACATTGATAATTGAGATTATCAAACACAGACACACCGAAGAGGTGGATAAGAGGATCAATCGAAAACGTCTTATACGGTAGTAAGGGCCGAGAATATCATCCCGATGTATCATATCTGAAAGCAAAAATACACTTCAAAGCAGAAATATACATTGTATAGTAAATCTTAAGCCTATTGTATAAACTCGTAGTAAAATAAAATGGCCAAAATACCAAGGGATGGTCGAGACTCCAAGTCCTAAAAGACATGTCAAATAGTGATATAACAACGGTCTTAACGTGGGAAACAATTGCTAATCCTAAATTGTAGCTAGGGGCCAGGTGTCCGGAAGGAGTAAGCGTCCCCTGTTGGCATGCCACTCCCCTCTCAAAGGTTCCACGGATACCATATGTGTTCGGTAAAGTGTCAATCACGGTTGGAAATGTCATGTACTCTTCATCTGTCCAGCGAAAAGGTAGTCCCTGCAGATGGTCGCGATCAAGAACATCAACCAACATATTTGAAATGGGACCTCATATTATTTAACAAGTTCACCGTTTCGACAAAAACATTTTGTTGTAAATCTTAAACTTATTGTTGCTGCTCGCCAACCGAAAATACATAGTAAATCTTATATTTATTACCGCAACTCTTAAAGCAAAACACACAGTAAACCTTAAACTTAATGTTACAGCTCTCAAGGCAAAATACAGGATAAATCTTAAACTTATCGTTGCAGCTCTCAAAGCAAAAATACATAGTTAATCTTACGCTAGTTATTGGAACTCTCAAAACAAACATACGTAGTAAATCTTAAACTTATTGTTTCAGCTTTCAAAACAAAAATACAAAGTAAATCTAAAGCTTATTGTTGTAGCTCTCAAAGTAAAAATACATAATAAATCTTAAGCTTATTGTTGCGGCTCTCAAAGCAAAAATACACAGTAAATGTTAAGCTTATTGTTGGGCTCTCAAAGCAAAAATACACAGTAAATGTTAAGCTTATTGTTGCGGCTCTCAAAGCAAAAATACACAGTAAATGTTAAGCTTATTGTTGCGGCTCTCAAAGCAAAAATACAAAGTAAATTTTACACTAGTTATTAAAACTCTCAAAGCTAAAATACAAAATAAATCTTAAGCTTATTGTTGCAGCTCTCAAAGCAAAAATGCATAGTAAATGTTACGCCAAAAGTTGGAACTACGAAAGCAAAAATACATAATAAATCTTAAGCTTGTTGTTGCGGCTCTCAAAGTAAAAATACATAGTAAATCTTAAGCTTATTGTTGCGGCTCTCAAAGCAAAAATACGTAGTAAATCTCACGCTAGTTATTGTTATTGAATCTCTCAAAGCAAAATACAAAATAAACCATTAGCTTATTGTTGCGGCTCTCAAAGTGAAAATACATTGTAAATCTTAAGCTAATTGTTGCGGCTCTCAAAGTGAAAATACATAGTAAATCTTAAGCTTATTGTTGTAGCTCTCAAAGTAAAAATACATAGTAAATCTTAAGCTTATTATTGTAGCTTCCAAAGCAAAAAAATACATAGTAAGTCTTAAGCTTATTGTTGGAGCTCTAACGGGGTAATACATGTATATGATTAATAACCGCAATTTTTCTGGGAATTGGTTGACAAATTTATGTAAATATATTAGAGATAAAAATACTTTATCGAAGTTGCGGTTAAATGAGAATTCAATGAAGGCGATGTTATACTGGGTACCCTCTACATATATAACTGGGACGTCCCCTATACTTTAAGATCTAGAATTCATTATCGCAAGACTCATTGGGGCACCACATTTTAGTCATTTTATTTGTGGCAAAACGCCTACATTGCATGTTATGAAACATATTTTCTTTTTCGCTTTTTATTAATTTCTGTTACCTTGGATATGACTATCTGCCATTTTAAAAAAAAAAAGACTTGACAACTTTTGAATTAAGAAATCTATGCATGGCACAATTCAGCACGAGTGTAATTAAAGACGTATAACTTAGATTAATATCTTTCAAACATTTCTTTTCAAGTTGAAGCGTAATCATTCCCACATTACATCATCTATACGACCCCCAGTTTCATTATCTGTCTTTACTTCATAAAGCAGATTTCAGAAATAAGACCGATACGAGCTTTAAAGAAAGGATAGCCATTAAAAACAAGTCTTAAAATGGATAAATGGATAAAGCTACATTATGAAAACGTGCTTGTTAGTAAATTAGGTACATTGTAATTCTGTTAAATAAGGTTAACTTCCGGTGCAAAAAGGTGAACAAGAAATCTAACATAACGTTCCTAAAGAAACAGGCACCGGATACTAGCATGGACTAATTTACCTATATATCTTTATTTTCTAGATTCAACAAAATGATAACTGCTATATCTATTGCTGCTATTATGATCCTAACTCTTTTTACGTCATCTTCATTCTTATCAAGATAATCAAGTTAATGATCATGTTGATTATTATCATCATCACCATCTGCCCAACATTGAGCTCAGCACGACCATACATTCGGAATCTTATTCATGCAAATGTTTGCATTGCCAGTGTCTTGAGTTGGTAAGTTTCTGGCATTTAGTAGTTTATTAGATATTCAACAGATAACTGATTGTGACAGAAGTTTTGTGTCAGACTGGGGACAAACAGCGGGTTAATTAAGTATTCAATACTCCTACTAGTGCAGCTGATGTTGGACCATGTGTCTCCTCCTCCCACTCCATCAGAAAGTTAGAAGTTTATATAAGAAGACCGTCTGTAGACAGGCGATGTCCAGTCATTCTGATTCGGTTCACACGGATTCGGAAATCAGAATTAATTTGTCATTTCTTACGTTAAGCTGATACCTGGAAGAGTATCTGATTATTTATACACAAACTAGGTAATTGTTTGTTTATAGCAAAATAGCTACGATGACATCTACTTTAACGTCCGTTTCAGTTACATATTATATTTAGTACGGTCGCATATGAGTGTATTTGAAATCTACTCATATATTCCGGATGTTATCACAGAAATAATTGTTTTTGCATTTTATTTTATTAGTTTATATAAGTATCTAAGTAAAACTTCAATTTTTTTTACATATTCATATACACAATATGAGTACTGTAAAAGTAAGTATATATATAAGTTTGCAACGTTTTCTGACCATAGAGCTATATGAGAACATGGTTTTGTTCATATAATTTTTCATGTGATTTCATCAACCTTATTTTGGTGATTTTTTATATGCAGATAATATTGAAATCATGTGGGTCTCATTTGCAACACACAACTTTAGTATATCTCTTTTATCATTATAAATGGCGTGAGACACCCGATATCCCTGCACGATTTCGGCAGAATCAGCATACCGGTACTCCATCATGGATTAAGGCGATGTTTTTTCTTTGGCTACAGTAATCCAGTTTAACATAATGCAATATAGCGGCGTATGGTTCCGATTTCCAGTAATTAAATGTGGGGTTCAAGGAACTCAATGGTAATGAGTGCTAAACAAAAAATAATAATTGCTCCACAGCTGTAAAAGATTACATAGACCTCACTACTTGCGTAAATTACATTTTACACACAAACAAGCGACAAATTTCTATCCAAAAGACAAAAAAGGAAGCCATTTGCTGGTTGTATTGTTGTTTAACGTTCTACTTAAGAATCTCTTTCTGATATGGTGACGTCACCAAATGCCGGTAAAGGGCCTAGGATCGGTATGTTAAACCAATGACCTTTGAAGCACTTTTTAATGCCACCGGCATATATTGTGACACGGACCCTCAATTTTTACTGTCTGATTCGGAAAATAGGAAAAGCTAGCCTCTTATTCTGCTGAGTAGCTCGAACCCAAGACCTTGTAACTTGATAGCAAATATCGTTCCGCGGGGCCGTGACAGTCCGCCTGACACTGTCAGTCCGCCTGACACTTTCAAAAATGTCTGTACGATAAGAAAATATTAAATTATGAATCACTTTAACGAGAATATTTTATATGATAGGAGGTAGCCGTCCATGTAATTGTAGCTCAATGTTTAGTCAGTGACAGATTGATCTCCCCCTTTAACCTCTTCACCAACCAAGAATCATGAGTAACTGTATGCCTTAGACGGCTCTTCGGACTGAACCCAACGACAGAGGCACACCAAGGGTTAGATAAGATAAATGAGACATATTAATGATAAAATAACGAACGACAACAACAAAACTGATAAACATAAAAAATGGCGAGTAGAGATGGCAACAAATATCCAACAACCAGCGGTCAACTCAGTAGAACTACTTATTGAGAGTGCGTCTTTCTTTAAATATCCTATGGTAGAAATATTTCACAAAATTGCGGAGTAATTGATAGTATATAGTATGACAGCCTATAATTCATTCCAATCATTGTATTTTCTACTTTCACCACCACTACCACCATCGTCGTCGTCGTCGTCATCATCATCGTCGTCATCATCATCATCATCATCATCAATGTCGTTGTCGTCATCTTCTCATTTTTCTTTGTGCGATAATTATTATCATCATTATCATTATTATTGATTTTGTATTCGGATAACTATTACTGATATAGTTTGATACTATCTTGTTCTAACTTATATTATTGCCATATTTTATTATCAATATCAAGAGTTCAGAGAATAACCTGAAAGTCTAGCCATCTGACGTCGTAAAAGACAGGTGGAACGATGATATGAAAGTACGTATATGGTCATCTGACGTTATGTACTAATATTATGTTTAGAAAGCTGGGACACAGAACTGAATGTATTCACAGAGCCATCAGGTGTTACCTCACATAAAAGGCGCTCAGAAGATTCTGAGGGTGATCAGAAAGTAAGCACGGAAGTACCTGACGTTATGTCATAAAACACCAATGAGCTAAAAAAAACAATATGAAAATAAGTATAAGTGTGAAAACATGATAGAAAGAGATCATTTATCAGTCTAATTCCAATAACAAGTATATGTGTATACTGAGGACGACATAATTAAGATGCTGGAGTTTATCGTGGTTCTTGGTTTTTAAGGAAAGAGTTGGCATTTCAGTGGGTACAAATTATGCCCCTCTCTTGGTTGACATCTTTCTCTATTCGTATCAAGCGGAATTTATGCAGACTCTACTTTGAAGAGGAAAGAAAAAGTTAGTACATGAATATCGGTTCAATTTTACTCTCAGGTACATAGAAGGCGTCCTGTCTATTAATGACCCATAGTTTCACAATTGTCTGGGACAGTTAGTGGCACTGACCCCTTCCCGGCACCTGGTCCAATCCAATCTTAAACCAGAACACTAGTGAAGTCGATTAGAATGACAACATAATAATCTATCGTTTTCTGTACAGATGCAGAAAACATATCGTCGAAATCAATTTTAGTCGTAATGGAATAAAAAAAAAATTTAACTCCGCAATCTTTTATTTCATTTTGCAGATACTGTAAATCCAAATTTATTCGCGAGAATTTTATTTTCGCGTAATTACGCGAGAGCACTTACTCACGAAAATAAAAGTCTTGCTTAATATACAAACCCTAAATAAAATGTGCAATACACCATAAACTTAGAATACTTAACAAGCAACCACGCGAATATATAGTGTGGCGAATAATTACATGGCTATCGATTCGCCAAAATAAAGCTCCGCGAAAATTTCTGGATTTACAGTATTCAAGATATTTATAATTATTCAAGGGCATATACAAAAGTGAATTCCAAGCGTGTATGCTTTTTTGTTAGGGTGAGGGGAACCGTACATCCAAACCATCATCCATTAGCTATTCATTCGATTGAGAAATCTTGACATAGTCAAAATATTCTAAGTAGTTATTACTGTTATTACAAGTGACGGAAATCCAAGATAAATACTGGGCACAACAGGTTATTAGATGTAGGACACCATAAGAGCAAAGTCAATATGAATAAAGAGCAAATGCCAAACTTTGCTATCTATGCCATGTTTTCCAAGTGCAAATGTACACGTTTACTTACATGTTGAAGCTTAGGTTTTATTTTTATCATTAATCACTGAATGATAATATCTCTCAACCCCGATATTTTAAGACGACTTCGATATAACTAAAGTATACATTACGTACGTATCGATTTAAGAGAAAATACAAGACTGGCATGTTTACCATGTTCCATTAAATGATAGAAATGTTCAACTGCACACACCCTTTATCTCAAACGTGGCAATTTCAATTTCCATACCATGAACTTCCTGTTCATTGGTAGCAGTACCCCGTCCTCTCCTGAATATCTTTTTTTTTCATTTCACAACATAATTCGTAATAACTTGACATGCTATTTTCATGAATGTTGCATTGTAAGAGCCCAATGACGTATAGGAATACGTTGTCCCCTTCCTAAAGATGTAGGATCGAATGCTGGTGTTTTACAAAATATTGTGAATACATTTCGCCAGTCAGAACTCGAGAGGTTTCATTGGATAATAAGCGACGAAAATGGTCTACAACCAAGGGATACCGACTTCTCAGTATGTGACTATCCAAATGTATTTTGGCAGCTGATCACATGACACTACTATAACGGTGGAAATAAACATGGGACGGAAACAGTGCTCGAACACCCCCAAAATAAATAGAAAAGGTAATTGTTTGTCATTTTATGACCGATGCATTTATATTGAGACTTCCGATGTGTAACATAAGCAGTGTTATTCATTTTCATGCACTTTATCATGATGAAAAACAGAACAGTTGTAACAGAAAATTTCAAACTTTTGAGGATGAAAAACCGCTCTTCGGTTTGTTGTTAGTGTCGTCTACAGCAAAATAATAAGATCTCCGTTGAACCAGAACTTCCAAGACCTATGATAGAAAGTAAGGCCATATTCTGTAATTTTATCACCCTGAAGTTAATCGTTCCCCTGTTCAACAAAAATGAAAGCAATAATTACGTTAAGTATCCGATCCCTGCCCTCGTTCGACCAATAGTCAAGTTACTATTTATATTTGCTAAGAGCCGTCGTAGTTAAACGTGTATAACTCTTCTAAAGACCGATGGTACCGGAATCAAATCTCAGCGGAGACAGCACAGTTGCTTTTGAAAAGTTAAAGAGGGCTGACTGCTGGTCGATCCGTAGTGCCGGCCACGAGTCAACATTTGAAGTGTCATGCATGTATTACAATCGTGATTATCAATGAACCATTTCAGTGTGCATTGCATAATGTTGATTTTTCTCTGAATGCGTCAAACCAATAAATCCGTCATTGAAAAGGAAAATTAGAGACCTGCGTATGTTATTCCCGCCATGTTTAGGAAAATAATCATATAAGAGATAATACACCCTAGTTTTATTTGCTTTTATGTAGTTTTATTCATTTGCTACGTCATAAAAATGTCCTAGCTATGCATGTAAATACTGGAAACATTATGTGAGAATGTCTGTTTTTATGGACGCCCAGTAATAATGATTACTATTCATGCTTTATTACAGAGGTATCACACATGAATAT
>JACSZP010005772.1:0-20967 GCA_016161895.1 Pinna nobilis | reverse complement strand
TAGGAGAAGGGGGTTGGATCGGTGAATATTAAACTGTCAATTAAATCCCGACGCTGTATATTAGAACGAGTTCAGTCCACTTTGTCACAAAAGTTTTGTGGTTTGAGATCAGGCACTGCAGACATTCAAAAGCTAAGTAGAGGAACTTAAATCACTGGCGAATCCAGGCAGGCAGATAAGGGGGGACCCCAACATCCCCCTTATGTGTAAACATGTAGTCTTAAAAAGGGAAAACAAATAAATTTCTTGAAGGCAATTACCACATCTAGCTCCACCTTCTTTTTTTAGGGGGGTGTAAACCAAAGTTTAAAAATAGGAAATTACTCGAGGTCTTCAATCCCCCCTTTGAAGAGGGGGGGGGGGGGGGGGGGGGNNTTTCATCGAAATTTCTTTATTTCTTCCTTATTTCTCAATTGAGAAGCATCGGACCCCGTCCCTGGAATTAACAAAGTATAAACCGTATATTTAAATGATCAGATGCTCATTTTAGGTAGGTTGAATTTTAATTATTTTTTTTTTTTATTTTGCCACAAGTTCGACCCAGTCCGCGAATCCAGAATTTTTTTCCGGGGGTCGATATTTTCCAGGGGGAGGGGTCCAGCATGTAAAAAGGAAAAAACCCCTTACCCTAAATTCCAAGGGGGGTCCGGACCCCCTCTAGATCCGCGCATATGGAAAAATCCTGGATCCGTGCATATGACCATGTGTATGAAATTCGCATATACATGTACCATCAATCGTGGATGTACGAGGTGGGTCGATATGGTAAACAAACTAACCTATGTAATGATTAAAGTATTTTGTCATTTTACCATGAACTTATTTATATTTAAGATCTGGTCTATAGATCTTGGAATTTGACATATGTCATGATAAGGGCCTAGATATCCACGAAAAATTATCGAGAGCAATTGTGTCACACGACTTACTTCCCTTTGACTGTTTGTATCCTTAGCAACAAATCCGCTTGGCGGAAGAGCGGTCGGTGCGCGAAGTGATCTAATCATGGCTTCCAATGTTTACACATGTTTCACAATTTAGTAAGAGACTGTACACAAGGGCCTTTTTTGAGACGAATAATTCATCTTAGAGATATCAACAGGTAAAATGACAATAACAATGAATTGTTTTATAAGGTTTGAACGTGGACGTTGATGAAAAGTGAAGCAAATTGTGCTGATTTCATGATTTAAAAGATTTGAATTGACAATTGTAAAAACCGAATTTGATTGAGGATTGATAAACATAACTGACACAATGATTTGAATGGATATGACATTAAATTATGTTTATCTGTAGGTATAAAGTTTTTTGAGTCCATATTAACATTTTATTACAAGTGTCATCGAATTTCCATTTTAATCCATTGCAGTCCAGTAAATGGGTTTCTAACTTTATTCGATTCTCTACACTACAGGGCTAGATGCCTAAAGCTAGAGAAAATGTAAACTGCAAAGTACATTGTAGCTAGTTGGGATGACATTCACATGGTTGAAACAATTTTTTTGCATCATTCATTCAGATCATAGAACCTTCATAATGATGAACATAAACACTAAAACAGCTTGAGGCCACATTGTTCTATTTTTAAACTTATTGTAGTCCAACTTATAACTATAAGTTGAAAATCTATCTTTGTCAATCTTTCTGTCGATACGTGTGTACTTGTGTGCTAGCAATTGTTTTTACTAAGCAATCTTACACCTGCTCAAATTAAGTTTGTGGAAGACACAATAAATGTATTGATATATAGTATAGTTGTTATTGTTGTGTAACGTCCCACTCAAGAGTCTTTCACTTATAAGGAAACATCACCGATACCACATTGAAGGGAGACAAATCTGGCATATGCTCAACACTTTATGGCCTTTGAGTAGCGAGAGTTTTTCAATGAACCAACACCTATTTTGACACAGGATCTAGATTTTTAATGTCTCATCTGAAAGATAGGCAAAGTCAGCCACCTCAAATGACCACAGGACCTCACCTTATCTCCCCAGTCGGCCTGTACGTAACTGTCATTATGTGATAGTTAATTGCCAGTTACTTGTGGTAAGTCATTGGCTTTTATGTAGGTTCACTATACAGCATTGTGCCATAAGTTTATGAAAAAACATCATTTTTACTATATATTTACAATGAAATCGCATTTTTTAAAAATTCATAAGGTTTTCGGAGACTAGACCAATTTTAATGTTATTTGTACACAAAATTTCGATTTTTTATGTAGTTTGTTCAGATATAAAACTTCATTATTTTCTTACAGCAGATTTCGAGATTACATGAGATTAACTCACTTGTTAAAATTTTAAAATGCACATTCTCTATATAACGTTACTTATTATGGGGATTTTTGACAGCTTGAAAATTTAATCTTGTGTTCTACTAATTGCATTTTTTAACCATTTGACAGAATATAAATTTGTTTGTATTAAAATATTCTTGAGTAAATTATGAATTTCTAAAGAAAGGTTTCATTGAAATCGGTTGAATATTAATAAAATTAGAGCAGTTTAAAAAAACATAAATTTACTATAAATATATAGTAAAAATGACGTTTGTATATAAACTTATGGCACAATGCTGTAGTTGGGATCTATCTTCCATCACATAAAGCTGGATATCATTGTATGATGAACAAACAATCATGCATGTGTCAAACAACATCATGATGATGTTCATTATCAAAAAACTTGATGAGCATTGAAAACTTAAAATGATGGAATCAACTTCCTCTGGATATTGCCAAGAGCATCTCAGTCGAGACATTCAAGGCAGCTGCCTCAGAGTCATTCAATCATCACCAATTTCCCGTAGGTATTGTAAATAGCTTTAAACTTTTAACTTTTTATCTGGCCTGTACAACCCAAGTGATATAATCTTCACAGAGTTGAAGGTGATCACTTATGAAGTAGAAGAAGTAAATGTCAATTGATAATCTAATCATTATAGTATCATGGTAATATATTTTATTTTATTTTATCTTTCAGAATTCTTAAGGACAATGTCCACTGTCTCAGGGGATTTCCTGCCCAAACTGCAGAATGCTAAATTTGAGAACCATCCAGATGTGGAAGTTAATTATAAAAGTGGAGCCAATTTCAAAGGAAAACTCCAGAACCATGTCCGATGTGGCAAGGGAATTTTCACCTGGCCAAATGGGGCGAGATATGAAGGAGAATACAAAGAGAACCTAAGACATGGAAAAGGTTGGTTGTATTGTTGTTTAACATCCCACTCAGGAATCTTTCATATGTATGGGGATATCACCAATGCTTATCAAGTGAGACAAATTTGGTCTATGCTCGGCACCAATGGCTATTGAGCATTCATGGCTCTTTAACGTGCCAACCTTTATATCCATGGGTGTGGTTGATTCTCATGTATAGGCTTATTTGTCCGTCCTTACATTCTTTCATCTCAACGTGCTTATCCTACCTTCACAACTCTGAATAGCTTCACACAAGAGAGGAAAACACTTTAATTGAGTGTGTTTATTGTACATGTATATATTTTTTGTACAATAAAAGCCTACTGTGATATAGAAATTCACATATAGAATGATTGTTCTGACATCTTGTGGTGTCATACATGTAGTTTGTGTTATATATTTTTCTAATTTATTTTTTATCTAGTATTTCAAGCATGTGTGTGTGTGTGTGTGTGTCTATTGTCAATTTTTTCTTTGTTGTTACATAATTTTGTAGTTTGTTTCGTGTCTTTAATTTCATACATGATCTAAGTTTTAAAATAGATTACACAGGGGGATAAAAAAGTGGTGTCATGATATGGAGGGACTATTATGTATACTAGACTACTAGTATAGCTCCAATCTACAAATTAATTATGATCTATCTCTCTGTAACACATGTTTACATGTGCCATAGCAGCAATACAATACAGAGGTCAAAGGTGATATGTTTGTACAAATATTGTTTCAACCCAAAATGTAAAATTCATTATCATATCATTGTGATAGGCATAGAAAACAGTGTCACATGAGCTGGGCCTATGTCAGACATGTACATTGTATATACTCCATTGCTATGTTTGGTCAGTATGACTATCAAAATACTGAAATGTTCAATTGTCTTTAGTTGGCATCTTATGGATTCTTTGTTTTTTTGTCAAAGAAGAAACATAATATGTCAGGAAATTATGCACTTATCAATGGCATATTTTGTAAACTGATTCCATGTAGCATTGTCCTATAATGTACCATACAACAGTCTGCAAGTACAGGTCTGCATTAACATTGAAGGTTGACTAATATAGTCTTTATGATATACTCGATTAAAATTTGTGTAATGAGATATACATGTACTCTATTGTGAATAACTTTGGGTCATATAGAATTTCATTTGTTGCAAACATATTTTTTCATGTTGTTTACAGATTTTGAACAATTCTGATGGTTAAAATTCAATGCATTTTCATATCCCCAGATAGCCTGAATTTGCATTACCCATTATGTGTAGATGATCGATTTTCCATAGCACCTTGGTGAGTTTGGAGTTGAGGATACATTCACTTGTATGGATGTAGGCTATTTATATAGATATATATGGAGATATTAGGTACATGTTCTGTATAGCAAGATTTAGATTGGGAGAAGAAACCCTTTACATAAAAGTAAATTAAATAAAGGATCATATCTGATGCAAAATCAAGTATATTTTATTTGCCTCTAATTTACACAATCTTACTCATTGAGCTGTAGGGTCTACGTCCTACAATTTTTGGCAGGATTTATAATTGAAATAAACAAAAAGTCCTAAGGAATTTGAATTGAAAATGTCCTAGACCCTGGTGTAATCTGTTTTTGTGCAACCTCTGAATAAGTGACTGATTTGTTCCCCCTCTTGTTATTTAACATCCCACTCAATGATCTTATGCACACATGGAAATTTCAGCGAATTCCAGTCGAGGGCCTCAAGTTTTGACCTATTTGCACTCAAGGTCATTGAGCAGCGAGGGTACTGTAACAAGCCAAATCTTCTGTGAAATGAGACTTAAGTTTTTACTGCCTCTTCTGAAGGATAAGATAGGCTAGCTGCCCTCACCTCAGCTTGAACCTACAACCATCTGATCTGAAGATGTGTGCTTTACTACAAAACCATGACAGACTGTACTTAGCAACAGATATTTAGTATTTGCAAGAATAAAACTGAGGTAGCTGCAAATTTCTTTGAGAATTTCAAAGAAGAGTTATAAAGTTCTTTACTCTTATTTTTTTTTCAGGGTCACAAATTTGGCAAGATGGAAGCCAGTATAAAGGTGAATTTATAAATGATATGCGGCATGGTGACGGTGAACTGCAATGGAGTAATGGAGAGGTAAATACAGTAACAGTCATAAAGGAATTGTCTTAAAATATTTTGATGTGACATCTTTAAATAAACTGAGTATTCTTGAGAGGTTTATCAAACAACAAAAGAATAAGAAAACCAAACAACAGTATAATTCAAAAGTCAGGTGAAAAATCTGTATGAATATCAGGTCTAGCCTACAGAATTAGTATTTATATAATTGCCACAGGAACATAAGATTATCCAATGTTAGCAATTCTCTTGTATGTGTGTTTCAAAGCAAGATTCAAACTAGAGGTAAAAGGTTATTTGAATCAAAATTTATGTATACAGTAAATACAGAGAAATGAGATGTAGTAATTTTACATAGGTTCATGTATAAAGATCTCTTAACCAAGGCAGTTTTTGAAGTTGTATGTAATAGTCAGGTGCCTTCCCTGCAGTTCTTACTTTTAATGCAAGCTTGACTATATGTGTATTCTACCTATTCCTGTGCCTCTCAGATAAAAACTATCTAACTTGCCTAAGACACCCATCGTATTAAAGAACTACCTGCCTTATGTGACCTAACTATATGCTTCCCAAAGTCTTTTTATCCTGTATAAGCACCTAAAGGAAGAGATCACCTGTCATATGTGACCGTGTTTGCATCTTCCCTTACAACAAGTCGGACAGTGTTTACAACAAGAGCTTGCTTATTGAAATGTTGAAGTTTTGACTTTTAAGTATCAATAAATAGGACCATGGTTTTCTTCCACAAAATGTATAAAAAGTTAGACCATTTTATGAACCCGGATATGATAACAAGAGTATGTGTGACCTTTTCCACTTAAGACACATCACAAACAAAGCTGATGACAAACAAAGAAATTAAAGAAAATAAACACTCACTTGATGTAGTATCAAGTTAAATGAATTGATTACAATGGCTCATAAATTTGTATAGCTATCCAATTAGCGATGGTAAGCCAGGTTCAAGCAAAATTTGTGTAAATGAAAGTGTGTTATTGTACTTGTATTATATTTTCAAGCATGGTCAAATTTCAGCAATGACACCATCTCTTCTTTTTTGCATTTGAGTTTAATTTTCATCTTCACAGAAATAGAAAATTAAAGAAACACATTTACACCATATCAGAATTAGTGTGTACAGCTGCCAAAAAAGAGATGTTTATATCTAGATATCGTAATTTCAAAATGAAAAATTGAACCTTACAATTTCACCCTTTTTTCACCATGTTCATGTTGAGCGGGTCCAAAGATTTATATTTACATTTCTACTTTAATCAACTCAATGAACTTAGTAACAAAGTTCTGGTTTATTTTCCCATGAACTGTTCAGTTAGCATAATGATAAAACCATAATGAGCAGAAGTCTACCACGAGTACTAGTATAGATTGACCGTCAGTCAAAAGTAAGAGTAAAAACTGCACCAACTTTCAAAAACCTAGCACGAGTACTGCTTCGGCATAACTCAAACCTGTTAGCAACAGTGAAATACGGACAGAAAATCTATCTGACAGTAGGCCTTAGGCAATGCATACGATTGTTAATCAGCTGATAAGCTAAGGTAGCGCTTAATGAGAAATCGCTCATAAATCTCAAAGTAATAATCCAACCATACCAAATTAAATGAACATGCTTGCAGTAACTACTGGTATACCCTGTTGATTTAATAATATTCACAGAATTTTGAAATACAAAGACTTAAATAATTGTTGTTGAAAAAAACAGAGTATAAGTACTTTTAAACAATGACAGGGTGTCTTTCCCACTTCCACTTTAGAAATTGTTTCTTCCATTTTTACATTGACAAAGAAAACTAAGCTTGCCGACTATCCATACCTGGTACTGAAACTGTCATCTTTGAACCTGTTTGCTGCTCTCCTCTGCAGAGTGCAGGACTATTTTGTGTTCAAAATTGAAGGAAACAAATGTTATTTCAGTTGAATTTCTTGTTTTATTGGCTTAAATATTAAAAAAAAAACTTTTGAAAACTAGTTGTTAAAATTAAGCATCGCTGTGACCAAATTTTGTAGTATGGGGAAAATCCAATTAACCCGCCTGGCCCAGTGCAGCAGTACTAACCCTACAGGTTAGCTAGCATGTTGGTCTCATTTTCGGAGGCTATTTGTGAAAAAAAAAAATCACTAAAATGTTACATGTAATATAAGAATTAAATTATGTTACATTCAGGTTAATTGGATTATGAACCAAAATGGGCTGGCACAAATTTTAAATGAACCACAAATTTTAAATGAACTCCTTTGCAGTTCAAAAAATTTGTTGCCATCCCATGAAGGTTCATAACCCCATTGACCGGAACATAACATAATTCAATTCTTAAATGAAGGCAGTCACATGACAGACCTACTTCTGACCTTATTTGCATATACACTGTGCACAAGAAATACTTTTTGAGCAAGTATGAATTATGCAAATAGGAATTTATACATCAAACCAAAATGGCCAATGTATTTTATGTCGAACAGAATACATAAACAAAACACGACCAATAGGAAAATGCTGACCTGAACTTGACCTTCTTTTATTTGTAAATTGCTTAGTAACATCCATAAGCATATGTTTCTGTCCATTATCTTGTATTATCAGTTACATGGTTTTTGAGGGTTGGATACAGAAATATATGAAGTCAGTATAAATCACGTATCTGGTGCAGTCAAGCCGGATACATAATTTTTACTGACCACATATATTCCTGTATCCAACCCTCAAAAACCATGCAACGATTTAATCCCACTTTTTATGTCTGCTAAGTGCTAAGAATCACTGTGTCTTGATGCATTTAGACCTATAACCACGGATGTGTTCAATGTGGTAGCTGCTGCGAGACTATGTGCATAGCTGACGTCATTCAACAAAGGGCTACATCATACTGCAGTGTACTGGAAAAGAGGGCAGTGTACAGAAAAATACACAGTGGGCACATGTAGTCTCTTTCAATAGTTCTCATTGGAAAATTCTGTCTGAAGTGGGATAAATGGCCATATTGTGCAAATTGGTCAGTCCAAGTACATCTTTAAGGACAATGAAGTAAATTGACAAAAGCTACTGAATGTGGTTACTTGTTCTTAAAGCCCAAACTGTCTATTTTAGAAAGGTTCTTAACTAGTCATGTAAAAATGTCATCCATTCAATGATGTAAGTAAGGCCCAAAGATCCCAAACAACACATTTATATACTGTATACAGGGAAATTTTCGCCCCCGTTTTATTTTCGCCCATTTCACCCTCATTGTCAGTGGGCAAATTCAAGACTGGGCAAATTCAAAATGGTAGATTGATTACACGACTGGGCGAATTTAAAATGGGACGAAACCGTTTGCAAGTGCGTCAGAGCAAAAATTACATGGGGCAAAAATAAACTGATATATGGTATGCAATTGCCAAGAAACCCATACTACGGATACAAGCAAGAACTCAACTATCCATTAAAGCAGAGACTCGAAACAGTTTATGTTAGTTCCAAGGCCTCCTACTACACATGCAAGCAAGGTCCAAACTACCCATGTAGCTTATGCAAGGTTCAAACTACCCATGTAGCCCAAGCAAGGTCCAAACGTAAATCTCTGGAACTCCAAATTGAAAATTTTGAAATGAGATATGAGGGTTGATCAAGTAGCCATACATGCAGTTGAACCTGAATACCGGTACATTGGAGTTGGTCTATGACGAAGTCAAAGGGATTGACTTTTGACTTTGTCATAGGCATCCTTCATTTTAAGCATCAGAGTTTAATTCGTATATAGATAAATACATGTAGTAAAATTTTCTTTTCTGGGATTTTATTCTTCTTTGTTATAAACCTGAATTTGCTCTAGGCCGATTTGTTATAGACCAACTCTATTGTATATTGAAATCAAAAGGGATCAGGTTTATCAGGTTTTTCTTTCAAATGTAGAAGGTTTTCAAAATAAAGTTTAAAATAGTCAAAAGTATTCTAGCTGGGAAAAAAATAATTTCAAATTAATCAGGAATTCTATACACAAGGGTTCAAGACAAGCAGGTTCCTTTGTATATATCATTACTTATTTCATAAGACCAAGGGGAAAAATGTAAAAATAGCCACATATAGTAAGTAGACTCATAATTAATGTGTTTTGAATAGGATGAAATACATTGGGAGGCATGTATCAAGGTCATGTGAGGCAGGTAGCCATTTAAAAATCATTAACTCTGTGAAGCAGGTTTGACTGTATATGTACAATGTATTTGATTTGCCTACAGGGGAGTGGAATAAATCAGAAAAATACTTCTTTAAAAGTCAAGGATTTCCCCATAGCAGAAAGTTTATGTATTTGAAGCTGACTCTAAAATAAAAAAAGACAGTCAAGAATGGTGATTCTTCTGAAGAAGTATTAGATTCCAGATTATATGGCTGTTTGTATTTGTTGTGGGGGAAGTTTATTAGTTTCATAGATACTGTGTTTTGAATTTAGCCAAAGCTTTATTTGTAATCAGCATTGATCAGCTGTGGTTTGTGTCTATTCATTAAGAGATTAAAGATCCAAACAAAGGTGTGATGATAGATCAAGCCAGTCCCTCTTGTTCGCCTTGGAATTAAATGTCTACTTGTAGAATATTAAATTACATAGTTTGCTCTTTTAATCATGTCTTATACTCATCAGGTAAGGTCTGGAAATTTACGAGATGTTCAGAAAGACACAAGTCAGAACAATGATACAAACTTAAGTATAGTAGGACTCCTCAGTCTCCTGGTACATATGTAGTCTATATAACCATGTTCTGCTTATACAGGCCTACTGATGGAATTTCATATTCATATCAGACTGAGTGCATTTTATCCCCAAAGTAATTTATGCATCGACTTTATTTATACATAGGTAATTGGTAGTCAAGCACTGATGTAAGTCAGCATTGTTGGTCAAGCATTCATGTTTTTCCAGCGTTGTTGGTCAAGCTTTCATGTTGGTCCAGGATTTTTGGTCAAGCACTAGTGTTAGTCAAGCATTGTTGGTCAAGCACTGATGTTAGTCCAGGATTGTTGGTCAAGCATTAATGTTAGTCCAGCATTGTTGGTCAAGCATTAATGTTAGTCCAGGATTGTTGGTCAAGCACTAGTGTTAGTCCAGCATTGTTGGTCAAGCACTAGTGTTATTCCAGGATTGTTGGTCAGGCATTGATGTTAGTCCAACATTGTTGGTCAAGCATTGATGTAACTAGTCCAGCATTGTTGGTCAAGCATTAATGTTAGCCCAGCATTGTTGGTCAAGCACTTATGTTATTCCAGCATTGTTGGTCAAACATTGATTTTTTCGGTATCTCTTTGCGTTAGGTTATTTAATCAAAATGACTCACTCAGAATATTTCACATTTAGAGGGAGATCACTAATTGATAGTAAGATCCTTTAGACATTAGCCAAGATGATGCTTAGGACTCACAGTCATTAGGTAATCTATAATGTGTGACTTTTGACCCTGACAAGCCAACCTCCATTTTTACTGCCTTATATGAAGCACATGAAAAGCAAGTTATACCACAGCTAAGACCATCAACCTTCCAGCCTGGCCCTGATCATTCTTCAGTATAACATACAAATGTATATGTATACTGTATACATTGAAATTTTTGCCCCCGTTGTATTTTCGCCCCTTCGCCCCCATGGTCAGTGGGCGAATTCAAAGCTGGGCGAAATCAAAATGGTAAATTCTTTTAATAGAATTATGATGAAAATGTGTGATTTTACAACAGAGCGAAACTGTTTGCAATCGCATTAGGGCGAAAATAACCCTGTATACAGTATATATGTATAAGACTATTTTGGTATGAATAAATGAAACTTAATAAGTTTGTTTATGTTTAATCTTTGGTTTGTCTGGGTTTTTTTTACCATCTCTTTGACCTGGTAGTTACTGTACTTACCAGAACAAGGACATAGACCTTCGTTTCAATCTCTGCCATGATAAGACTAAGCACTTAACATGACTTTTTTTTGTATAGCTATTTGTTTTCTACCATGTTCTAATGTTTGAAATGAAAGTTGGGGGTTGCTTTGGTCTTTGGATATGTCTTTAAAAACTCAGCCCACTATCATTGTTGGTGTCAGCACATTATTCACTGCTCAGATTTCAATAGCCTTAGGTACCTAGCTCAGGCAAAAACTTGAAGCCAATCTTTGATATTTGGTAATATTTCAATGTATATGTTAGAAATTGATTGAGGTATGGTGGATCATATATCTTGTGTAATATACAGTCTAACATGTTTGAAGAGATCATCCAACGGGATTGAGCAAAAATGGTCACATGTCATTTACAGATGGTCTTTTAGTTTTAATTCCGGTGATTTATAAAGGAAATTCCATTTTGGAATTCATATATTTTGGTCACATAACACAGGTGCTCCTTTAATTCAGTGGGTTGTCAGGAAAGGTTTGACTTTATAAACATTATCAGATGACCAGTAATTTTGAACAAGACAGCCAAACACAAATTGTGAATGCACAATAACTAGACTAGAAACAAGTTGTGACAGCTGACCTAATTACATGACAAAGAACTTAAAATCTTGTTTGTACCTTTATTCTGAATTAAATAGGTTCGATTTTTAAAAGCAAGATAACATTAAAAAGATGAGATGCAAAAGAAAATGAAACAACTTTTGAATGAAACTTAATTTTCTGAGAAGCTTAGGAATGATAAGATAGAGATGTGAGTATGATTAACAATGCCCATGTATTTCCTATGTGTCATCAAGGATAACAAAAGCCTACATAGTCTATTAACCACATTTAAAAAACTCTGAATGACATTTGACGATCTTGTATTTTTGGTTAATCATTATGGGTTATGGGGCCCTGCATTGTAGGTATTCGGTAGATTTAATTGTGTACTTTTGTGTGGCTGATTTTTCATGTCTGGATGTCAATACAATGAACAAATTGGTATTTAACCAATAGGCAACTAAGTATTATAATTACTAGATTGCCATTTAATATATAGGTTCCAAGGTAATAGATAATTGTACAGGTATCCTAATGGTGGTTCTGAATTACAGTATTTATTGAGTCTCTTTTTCTTCATATAGTCAAATAGATTACAACACACCCATGCTAGGATTCGTCATGGAAACGATGACTACAGCACAAATACTGTAGAAGCATGTGCTATTCTTTGCTACATTTGCATTGTAATTATCATTGTAGGTTATTGATTGTTTTTCAGATTATTTGTACAATTACTGACTTGATTTGAACAGTTGAATCTGTAGAGTCATGGTCATATGGCATAGAAGATAACCCCCCCCCCCCCCAAAGTTGGCCTACACAAAAATGTGAAGCTTGTTACTAGTATTTAGTGATGCCTAGATATAATGTGTTTATATTTATAATCCTGAACTACTTAGTGTCCCAAAGTAGACCTTCACTAAAATTTGTTACTCTTCACTGGTAATTATCTAGTGGTGTCTTGATATTGAGTATAAAATACTTGATTGGCACATTATACATGTACATACAATATACAACAGCTTTTTGATACATTTACTTTGCTGTGTACAGTCTAACCTGCCTTAGCGACCCACTGAATTAAAGGAAAACCTTTGACCTAAATGAGTGGTTCCCAATATGGTTTTTTCCTAAATAAATCACCTGAATTGAGAGACCACCTGTCATATGTGACCATTTTTGCCCCTTCCCTTGGACGGTCTCTTAAAACAGGTTTACTGTATATTATATCTACATATTGGGCTACAATTAATGGTATAATTTCATGCACGGATCCAGAATTTATTTCCAGGGGGGTCCAACTTGTAAAAAGGAAAAACCCATCCCTGTTAAAATGAGAATTTGTGCATGATTGACCAATACTGGTATATATATTTCAATTGAACAGAAAAGTTACTTTTTCCCAAGAATAAAAGTTTAGAATACCGATAAGTAAATCCAAGCTTCCATGTCACATTAGGTGTCAACTTATTAAAGAACCTGCAATGCTCATTGGCTGTAAGTGCTGAGCAGAGGTTGTTGTTGTTGCGTTGTTGTTTAACGTCCAAATCAAGAATATTTCACTCATATGGAGACGTCACTGTGTGCCGGTGAAGGGCGACAAATTTTGCCTGTGCTCGGCACCGTAGAGCAGGGAGGGTTCTTTAACGTGCCAACACCTACTGTGATACGGGACCTCGGTTTTACTGTCTCATCTGAAAGACAGGGCCGGCCAACCGCGGAGTGGCGCTGCAGGAAACGAACCCTGGACCCCTCGGCTCGAAGTCGAACATGCTAACCACTCGGCCACGGAGGCCCCCTGAGCAAAGATCCTTCACTTCCTATTCTGTGGGAATGCAATATGAATAAAATATTGAAGAGTGGGACATAAAACAACAACAGTAAGTTCCTTAGTTTAGCCTGGAAGTCTGCATAAGCTTGATGCCACCATCTTATAACAGAAATAATGTTCAGTGATGCAGAATAGAACAAAAGCCATCACAGCTAGTGAACCATCTGTCTACTATAGAGCTGTATACCATACAAGCTCACAATATTTGACAGTCTGATTATGACATTACCATACAAGCTCACAATATTTGACAGTCTGATTATGACATTACCATACAAGCTCACAATATTTGACTGTGATTATGATATTACCATACAAGCTCACAATATTTGACAGTCTGATTATGACATTACCGATTATAACATTACCATACAAGCTCACAATATTTGACAGTCTGATTATGACATTACCATACAAGCTCACAATATTTGACTGTGATTATGATATTACCATACAAGTTCACAATATTTGACAGTCTGATTATGACATTACCTGATTATAACATTACCATACAAGCTCACATTATTTGTTTGTCTGATTTTGACATTACCATACAAGCTAACATTATTTGAGTCTGATTATAACATTACCATAAAAACTCACATGATTTGACAGTCTGATTATGACATTACCATACATGTTCTCATTATTTGACGGTCTGATTATGGCATTACCATACTAGCTAGCATTATTTGGATGTCTGATTATGACATTACCATACATACTCCCATTATTTGATGGCCTGATTATGACATCACCATGCAAGCTACAGGCTCACGTTATCTGACAGTCTGATTATGACATTACAATCAGTTCTTACAATGATTAATTTCTCCATCTGTGCCATAAGTCTGTGGAAGTTTGTGTCAGTCTAGGCTGCATCGCATAAAACAAGGGGAGATGAATCTCTGTTAGGAGAAGGGAATGGTGAATTAGTATTATCTGTGGTTGTAATTTATCCTCTCTTATTTGTTTCAGTCATATAAAGGTACCTTCTATAAAGACAGGAGACATGGTAAAGGTGTGTACACCTGGCCAGATGGCTCCACTTACACAGGGACATTCTACATGGACAGTAAAGAAGGATTTGGTGTATTTAAGTTTGCAAACAAGAACAGTTTTGAGGTGTGTATTTTCAGTGGTATTTTACTTGATAATGGCTTTAATACTCTTTAATTGAACTAAGTACTCTTTGAATGAAAGCCTTTCCAATGACAACAAGGTCAGTGATGCCTTGACCTTGGCCTAGGATAAAGTCTGTACAAAGTATGATTCACAATTATCTTTTTCATTTTTTTTTCATTTCCAACATCATTATTTTATATGAATATTCATTGAAAACATTTAAGGATATAATTTCATACAGTTGTCAAATAGTGTATTATAAACCAATCTGCTATATATACGTATACATCTTTTTAGGGTTTGTACAAACAAGATGAAAGAGAAGGTCCGGGTATTTTGACGTACTCTGATGGGACACAAGATGTCGGCCTCTGGCATGGAGAGAAGTTGATCAAATTTGGTACTGCCATATCAGATGCATTTACAATGAAGGATCACACAGAATTTGACTTCAATCCAGATGAACATGTAACATATATCAATCTGGAGGATGAGGTGAAACCAAGTGTTCAGGACAATGTTCAGTCTCCAGAAATATTTGACTTCCTACCTGAAGGTCAAGTTTCGGATAAAGTTACAGATTTATATAATGAGACTTTAGATCCTAGAAGTTTAGCAGTGAATAAAGCAGAATTTGATAGGGAATTCTTCAAAGACTTTGATCGTGAAAAATCAGACCGAGATGAAAAGATACCAGCTTGGAATAGAACACCATCTATGATGAGTATACAGAAACATATATATAAACACGAACAAAATAAAAAGAGTGTTTCATTTTCTGTAGAGGATATTTGTAATGGTGAGAGATCAAAATACAAACCCAGAGGCCCCCTAGAAATAGCATCAGAGGAGCTTATATTGGCTGCCACAAATGGTGACGTAAAGAAAGTGGAAGATTTGTTGTCAACAGGAAGTGTTCATCCCGATGTGGCAGATAAAAATGGGCATACCGCCCTGATTGGTGCTACGGTAAGAGCTAATTACCATAACTTTGTCTTAAACTATTACATGTATTCTTCTCAACTACCTGTTATGTTCAATATCTATATTTATTTATGTAGATAATTTCTTGTGCTTATATCAGTAGAAATATCTCATCAGGAAACCCTGACCATCAACTGACCTATGATGATAATAGGTTTATTTGTATTAAAACAAAAATTAGATGCATTATCTTTTATTCTGCAAAGACAGCTATCTACTTATTTCCAAAGACATAATTTTAGCTTGACCACTCCAACCATCTTTGTAACAAATTGAGACAACCAAAGCTTCATGTATTTTTGGCCAGTTATCACTGATACATGTAGCTGTCTGTCTGTCTCTCTCTCTCTACTCTTGCAACTAAACTCTGACAAACTTTCATACATAATAAGAATTGACATTGAAAAGAAAGATGACATGATGACTGATTCATAAGTGAGAGCTCTGCCATTGAAATGCAGTTCTCTCACCACTCCACTACAGAGTTGACAAATATGATCCATTGTTCCATTTATGTTGAACCCTGTGTGTATTCAATGCTGTATTCAGTATTGTCTTAGCGAGATTTGAACGATGAATTACAGGTTCCATATAACAAGTATGGCAGGTGCATTTACCGGTACTTTTACACTACACTGCATGTCAGAAAGCCGTTGTGGCTCATTGGTTGCAGGTTCTACTTCAGATTGGGAGGGCATGGGTTTAAGTCTGCTCCATGGAAGTTGCTGGCTCTCCCTGTCCTTCAGATGAGACATATAAAACCAATGTCTCGTGTCACTTTAGGTGTCAGCATGTTAAAGAATCCTTACTGCTCAGTGTTCCGAAGCTCAAAGTATAAGCCATTCACTGGCATTCAGTGGGGTCGTCATATCAGTGAAAGATTTTTAAGTGGGAATTCTAACAGTAATACAAATATACCCATCATGTATGTCAAAACTTTGTATCACAAAGAAACAGTTATATCCTTTAAGAAATGCTTGGCTGTTATTCTTTTTCCTTTGCTTTCACAAACAATTATGATAGATGTAGCTGTTAAAATTCTATATCAATTGTTTGACAAATCATAAGGCTATTTTATCAATTTAAGACTAAAATAAGATTTGAAGTCATCAATATCATAATTCAGTATGACTGATAAGTTGTACTCAGAATTTATAAAATGTCAGGTAAAATAAGGCAGAGAAACTTTGGTTTGGACCCCTCCCTTTTGATTTGCTCCCTGGCTATTGTAATGAGTACAGTATTTAAAAGAAAGTATTTGCTAGAATCATCTCGAAGTGATCAATACTCATGTACTCCACTTTATCTTGTCATAAGTAGAAATGTACTCCACTTTATCTTGTCATAGGTACAAATGTACTCAACTTTATCTTGTCATAAGTACACATGTAGGCCTACTCCACTTTATCTTGTCATAAGTACACATGTAGGCCTACTCCACTTTATTTTGTCATAATAACATATGTTATCCACTTTATCTTGTCATAAGTACAGATGTACTCCACCTTATCTTTTCATAGATACAAATGTACTCACTTTATCTTCTCATAAGTACATCCACTTTATTTTGTCATAATAACATATGTTATCAACTTTATCTTGTCATAAGTACAAATGTACTCCACTTTATCTTGTCATAGGCACAAATGTACTCAACTTTATCTTGTCATAGGTACAAATGTACTCCACTTTATCTTGTCATAAGTACATATGAATGTACTCCACTTTCTCTTGTCAGAAGTACAAATGTACTCCTCATAGATACAAATGTACTGCACTTTATCTTATCATAAGTACAAATGTACTCCACTTTATCTTAACAGAAGTACAAATGTGCTCCACTTTATCTTACCATAACTGTAGATGTACTCCACTTCATCTTATCATAGATTCATCTTGTCATAGACACAAATGTACTCCATTTCATCTTGTCATAAGTACACATGTACTCCTTTTTATCTTGACATTTGACTTTTATGTCACAGCCTAACACTACTTTTGTATTTGTAGGTCAATTGGCACACAGAAGTCATCAACTGTCTGCTGAACAATGGTGCCAATGTAAACAAGTTAAATGATGAAGGGTGCTCAGCTTTGTCAGCAGGAACTATATTTTACTATCCCATCACTGGATTTAGGTACAATTTTGTTGTTCTTATCACTCAATATATTCATACTCCCACCTACCCCAGTTACACCTTGTATGTCTTATGTGACATAATGTGAGATATGCTATGAACATGTTNNTTTTTTTTTTGTTATCAATATTTTTTTAAAGAATATTTATGTAATATCAAGTTCCTTTTGGGGCATTATTTATGTAATCTGGAACCCTGTTGACATATTTGTATATTTTGCGATGAGATTGACCAATTTTGAGGAAGTATGATTGTCATATGGAGACGTCACCGTGTGCTGGTGAAGGGCAACAAGTTTTGCCTATGCTGGGTACTTACAGCTACTGAGGAGTGACGGTTCTGGAACAAGCTGACAACTATTGTGACTCAGGACCTTGGTTTTTACTGTCTCATCTAAAGAACAGGGACAGCTAACCACGACAAGGCATGGATAATTATTTGACATTGAAAACTTTGATGCTATTTCTCTTCCATTTATTCCCTACAGATACAACATTGCTGAGAGATTTTTAGATGTTCCACCAAGTCAAGTAGAGAAGGATAGAAAGGCCTCAGTTAGCAAACCTAAGGGAACTGTATCAAAAAATAAGACAAATGCTACCCCTCTAAAAACAAAACAAAAATCAACACTAAGTGATACTACCTCAAAGAAGACAGATCAGAAAGCAAAGGCTGGTGTCAGCACTACAAGTCTGGACAGCGGCTATCCACATAATGAGAGTAATCAGAGTCTAGTGGCCTCACAGTCAGGCAAACCTCAAGTCCGCATAGTAGAACCTAAAGAGAACCGCAGCGACCAGGATAACTCAGACGACGTAGACTCTTTATTAGGTGATAAAAATGAAAAAGATATTGACACTGAGATAGAAGATTTTGAATCCAATGCCACCCTGAGGGGATTTCAAATCGAAGTATCAGAACAGCTGATGGAAAGATGTGCCACTCAGCTAAGCACCAATGAAAAGATAGTAGGAGGTCGAAGGTCACGAGATAGTGCAGAATTAGGCACTGTCAGACATCTAGCTGTCATAAAAAATGAGTGAGTACATTGACGGTATCTTGTACACATGTAATATGTTAGATGAACTATTGCTGTCTTTGGTAAATATGAGATAAAATAGTTTAAATTTTTCTGTAAAGTCATCAAACTTGAAAAACAAAATTCATTTATGTGTTGGCACTCTGTTTTTCTCTGTTCAGTAGTGCGGTAATGAAGATATAAAGTTCATTATAAGAAGAAATCTTATTGGAACATACCAGACACCATTTCTGAGGGACATCAAAACCACCTCTTCTGTTGAATAAGTCACTACAATATTAAAAATGCCACCATCAAATGTTCGTTGTATTTGGGCTTGCTTAGTCTACTTCTACTGTAGACACAATCTCAAGAAAGTGTCCTATGAAACATGGTCTTTCATGACAGTTGATCTCTTAAGGCAGGTTTAATTTTATGGAAACTGTAATGAGTCGTTTTTATTTGTAAAAAAAAAATGAGAAGTGATCCTTCAAAACAATGGTCTCTCAGGGAAGATTGCAATTTTAAGTGGCACGTTGCTATTATTAATTGTGTGCTATTTTGATATTTTTTGCACAGGAAGGAAAGAATGAAAAATACATTAGATCTGTTACTAAAGCGAGGAGCTGATCCTAATGCTGCATGTGTTCCTATGCCAGTTCTGTTCTTTGCTATCAAATCTGCAGATGTGGAGGTAGTGAAAGGTCTCCTGATGAAAGGGGCCTCCACAGCCATTACACTTCCTAAGGAGGTATGGTAATCATTGTACAGTTAACTCACCATAATACGAAATCGCATGTAACGAGGTACCGGTTGTTACGAGGTGATTTCTATTCCTGCTGCACTTTCCATGCATTACTTTATGAATGCGAATAACGAAGATCGGCTATAACGAGGCAAATATCTTGCCCCCCTTCAACCTCGCTATATGTGGAGTTGACAGTATTGTTATCAGTTTTGTCAATAATTAATGTAAGTTGAATTGTTGTAAAAAAAAAATAAAATCTTAGAACTTAAATGCTATGGTATGTTTATATTAGTTAGTAATATTTTAAAATACTACTTTCAACAATAATTCAGAAAAGAGAAATTTGCATCTCTAAAATGACTTATCTAATACATTTATATCATGAGACTTCATTATTCCAGGACTTATATACTGTGCATATTATTTCCTGAATATCAATACCAAGACAAGTGGGGGCTGCCGTAGCCTAATGGTTAGCATGTTCAACTTCAAAGAGTTTAAAGGTTCAAGCCCATGCCACAGTACGGCTGGTCGTCACCGTCTTTTGATTGAGACTGTAAAAACTGAGGTCCCGTATCACAGTAGATGTTGGCACATTTAAGAACCCTCCCTGCTCTACAGCCATAAGTGCCAAGCATCAACAAATGTTGTCTCCCCTCAGCAGTACACAGTGATGTCTCCATATAAGTTAAAGGTTCTTGAGTGGGACATTAAACAACAATACAACAACAGCAGAAGCGAGTAATGCAATGCCCTTTTGACACCATATACAGGTTTATAGCGTACATTGTATACTGGTGACCTGTATTATCGTAGGAATTACCTGGTGACTCTTGAGAAACATTCAAAGTTGGTAAAACTTTTTTCACCTTTTGTAATTTTAACTTAAGAGGTGTAGAACAAATATGGAATGATACAAAGATAGAAGGCCTACTACATCAACATTTGTAAACAGTTGCTGTGCCATTGAATTGCAATTGCCGCAGTACGTGTAATAGGCATGCCATAGTAGTAGATATAACTGCTAATGTACAAGATCCAAACATGATCTGGATTGTAACAGGAATTTACAGTATATGATTTTGTTTTCAGAGAGGAGGATTAGCTCCCCTTCATATTGCCTGTGCTATCCCAGGAGAGGAGGGTGTACATATTACAGAGCTTTTACTCCATGCACTTGCTGACCCTGATGTCAGAGCGGCTGAAGATGACTCCTTCCTCAACAAAACTTTGGTAATATGGATATTAGTTCAGTCACATTGAATTATTACAGTTGATATGGTTTTGTCTTCATAGATGGAAAACATTGATGTACCGCGTGATAAC
>JACSZP010005770.1:0-14193 GCA_016161895.1 Pinna nobilis | reverse complement strand
AAATCAAAGATGGCCACCATGGCCTCTGATTGGCTGAGACATTTTGAATTTCATGGTTACTATAGGATTTCATATACATGTATCAGATGACATCATCTCAAGAACCAGTGGGCTAATTTCAACCAAATGTTTTACTCAGGTGACCGTTAAGGCCCCTTGGGCCTCTTGTTTGTAGTTCCTGTGGGAATGATATTTGGCCTCATTCCCAATGCAAAATACATGTGTTTTTTTGTTTTCTCTGAATTGACTTAAAAAATTCCCAATAATGATCTACTTGAGTTGGTATCTTTGTATGGTACTTACCAGCTTTACATAAATGTATATGTATATAGTGAAACAGAGCAGTAATGCATTACAAGGTGATCCAGCTTCCCATACGGAATTGTATAGAAAGTACACAATATGACCTGTAAATTTTTTCCCTACCTAACACTAATTTTGCATTAAAATTTCCAATTGTGTTGCCAATGGCATTTTCCAAAAATTGAAAGAAAAAAGTTTGAAGTAACTTCCCTGTTTCATACACTTTACAGAATCCAATACAGAATGAGCATTGAGTCACTTCCGTTGTTTCAAGGGGGTGTAACTTGTGGCAAGAAAAACAAATATAGCAGCTCAATTTGTTTCATAAATTAAATCTTGATTGTACAAATCCATATGTATATACTGGTACCAGTACTTTACAAATTCCAGATCCCAACCCGGTCCCCTACCCCCTCCCTCTAGATCTAGGCATGCCTTCAACTCTTCCTGCTTTTCAAATCGAATTTCCAATACTGTAAAATTAAAACTGAGACTAGATTTTGAGTACTTAATGGAATCACCTTTGTGTGTTGACCTCGAGAATGACACTCATGTATTATGGATATTGTGAGGGAGGCAACATAATTACAGCCTCCCTCTAGATCTAGGCATGCCTTCAACTCTTCCTGCTTTTCAAATCGAATCTTTACTACTGTAAAATTAAAACTGAGACTAGATTTTGAGTTCTTAATGGCATCACTTTTGTGTGTTGACCCTGAGAACGACACTCATGTATTATGGATATTGTGAGGGAGACAACATAATTACAGCTTTACTGTCTGTTAGTTTATCACAAAGAAAATTCTCATAAGTCATGCAATGCAACTCTACACTGGAGAAGTAGTATGCTACATGGATTTTTATGTGCAAATCGTAACTCCCAGGAATTTTCTTTTTTTTAAATCTGAGGCTTGTACCATAGAAACTTAAGAATTTACTTAAGTCTGAGAATTTTCTCAACTCTAGCTTCTCAGCCAATCAGATTCAGGATAAGTTTGAGTTGAGTAAATTTTCTCACTTCAGATAATTCTTAATTTTTATTCTAAGTTTTATTTTGCCAGCCCCTATAGTATTTATGGATGGATTTGATTGATTGTTTGGGTGTTTAATGTCCCACTGAAGATGACTTCACCAGCGACAAATTTTAATTGACCTATGCTTGGACACTAATGGTCATTGAGAAGGCCTGGAGGTATCTTTAACGTACAAACACATATACATGTACTTTGACAAAGGACCTCTGTTTTTACTGTGTCATCTTAAGGATAGGGACAGCCAACTACAGGGTGTTAAAATTGAACCGACAACCACACCATCAGAAGGCGAACATGCTAACCACTGCATGAGCCACAGCTGCCACAAGCATATTTTTTACCTTTCAGTACGCGTGTACTAATTAGGTCACAGTAGATAATTAGTGCACTCTTGTGTAGATGTGTTAGATATTGGATATCTGATTATACAGATATCTGACTGAAATATCTAGATCTCGCTGACAATTACTAGCTAGGTTAGCTGGTCATGGCCAAGTTGGTAGTTAAAGCAAACATCTAGGCCTTATAACAAGAATTAAAGAATCTGCAACATGTATTGGCATCAGGGTTCACATCACTGGGCCATCCATAAAAATTTAATGTAACAAGACTCAGATTTTTTTTATGAATGGCACTTTTTTGCAAGGTTTATAATGTACACTTTTTGGCTGTTTCTTTTTTTGTGCTTCGATAACATAAAATTTAAGTAGCATGTACTCTCTATCAAATTCTCTCACTTTTTTTTTACATCAGGGCTTAGGGGGCCGCCGTGGCGAAGTAGTTAGCGTGTTCAACTTTGAATTGAAGGGTCCGGGGTTCCAATCCGACAGTAAAACCAAGGTCCCGTATCACAGTGGGTGTTGGCACGTTAAAGACCCTCCCTGCTCTACGGCCAAAAGTTCTGCGCATACGCAAAATTTGTCACCCTTCACTGGCAATCGGTGACTTCTCCATATGAGTGAAATATTCATGAGTGGGACGTTAAACAGCAACGCAACAACAATATCAGGGCTTAGAATTTTGGCTTTCATACACTTACCAGTTAGTGGCACAGTTGTTTGTTCTCTGTCCGTGGAGTGGTGATCGTCTATTCTTTTACTTAATTCTCGGGTGAATTTATACCACTTCCTACCCCCCGAGATCCTTTTATAATTCCCCACTTGATTCTCACTTCACGTGGTCCAGTATTTTATGTCAACAAACTTCAGTGTTTAAACTGTACAAATATTCCGTTTTCGGACAATTGCTGTGTACGGTAAGTTCTACTCCAGACACCTGTAAGGCCATCGCTTCCTTTGTAAATACATCAGATACAAAGAAAAAAACTTCTCCCAATATTGACTCAAAGAATTCTTTTTGTTCATTTGGAGAATACCCAAGGAATCCCATAATTACTGGTATTTAAACTGTAACATAATTACTCAAGAAATCTTCTTTTATGCGAAGCTTGAGTTAGAAGTGTCGACTTAAATAGAAACCTTCTTAAGATAGAACTGAACGGGGTGTGAATGAATAGAATGTGTTCATGTTTTGGGCTCGAGAGTGTGTGATATGTGTGCCTGTATGTTTGATAAAGAAAGGTATTTGAACATGTACAGATATACAGCTAATTATTACAAGTGAGGCGACATTTTCTGACTTGCCAACCTTGAAAAATTTCCATGGGAGATATTTATTTATTGCACAGAAGTGGCTCTAAAGAATGAGTAGGGAAATTTAAGTTTTTCATGAAGGTGACATACATTTTTTCCTAAGAAATTGTCAAATTTTACATAAAAAGTAAAGAGGTCTCGCATACTCGTTGGGGAGACTTGTCAAGTATACAATTTACTATACATGTACATGTAAATATATATACCGTATATATATTAAAATTTGACGAGAAAAATGAACCATACCATACTAACACAAGGATTTAAAAGAAGAAAAAATGGAAGTGTTTCGATCACCTCTCTTCACTGACCACCTTACAATTGAGGCCAACAAAGGTCATTCTGTCCTGTCAACTTGAATTTATTAGTGATATCTGTTGTACAAGTAGTTAGAGCAGTCCCAAAAATGTGCTAATTTCTTTTATTTAACTTACAAATGTACTATTTACACGTATGTATTAAGAAATTGTCAAATTTTACTCAACAAAACGAAGAAAAAAAATTAATCTGGGATATTGAAAGAATTTGGTGGTACTTAAAGCACTATGAATTAGGACTGGAATGGTTTCTTAAATAGCCATTTTTTCTTTTTCTTTTTTTTTTTTAGATTTGACTTTTTGACAGGAGTATATCTCCTCAATTTCAAAGGGATGGAAAACAATGGTGTAGATTTCAGAAATGCTTATGATGAAACAAACTCAGTTGTGGTATTCTCTTCTCATTGTTATTCTGAAAAAGGTCACGGTTGATTGGTTCTCTTAATCTGTCCCGAAGAGTCATGTTTGTAACTATTATATCTACCATAATTCTCCGGCACACAAAGAAAAACATACGTAAAGATGATTTATCTTTTTTGAAATAGATACGCAAGCACCAAATGAAAAATGACAATCGGAGTCCGAACAAACTTTTGGAGTTTAAATTGTCATTCTTTACAAGAATAACGGAAAAAGAAACATGCATTCATGTGTACTGGCACAGTCACGGTTAGATAAGCGATCGTATCGCTGACAAGATTGTCAAAATTTTGTCATAGATCGGAGATTGGTGATCTGACGATTCGGCATTGTGGCGGTCATAAATTACGCCAGACATACTTAACATGACAGAGTTCTGCTGATTCATCGTCTTTGGACGATTTTGACATTCCCAATGCCAACATGTTCTTTTCACACACTCGAAGAATGTTTGCTAAGGTCGTAATGATTTTTTAAGTATCACTTACATGTATACTTATGCATGGTCTATTTAACTACTTGTAAATAATTTTTGATTTTTTTAAACTTTGTCTTTTGAAAAATATAAAAACTCTCCTCTTTGATATAGAAATTTCTTCTGTTAAACATGATATTTGATATTTTATTTTTTTTTCTGGTTTGTTATTTTACTGTCGGCTGCAATACAAACCAAAGCCAATGTATACATTTTAATTTGGTAACTTGTTATACATGTAAGAGACTGTCAGTGGGAGGGCATTAAAAGGATCACATATGACAGGTGGTCTGTTAATTCAGGTATTTTGTATAGGAGAAAAAAATCTATAGGGGCCATACATTTAGGTCACATATGACAGGTAGTTCATTAATTCAGTGCCGGTCACTAAGACAGGTATGGCTATGTCTGTCAGTCTCTGTCAGCATTTTCATTAAGTTTCTAGTTAAAGCAAAATCTGAGCAACTAAGAGAGAAAAAAACAATACTTAACCAATAATTTGTTTGTAACATGAATTATTATTCTATACCATGACTTAAATTGTGTCCTGTATTCATGGCTTAGATGCCTAAGACCCCTCAGAGCATAGGATAAAGCTCTGAGCATACGCCACTAAAGAGAAATATATTGGACAACAGAAAACAGTATTTACGCCCAGGTGCATTAATGTGCAGATTCTCACTCAAGAATGTTCTGCTCTCTCTCTCTCTCTCTCTCTCTCTCTCTCTCTCTCTGAAAAAATGAAGATTTTTATTTTTTGCTTATATCTCAGGATTTCCCATGAGAATTACTTGGTTTCATTTAGCCAACTTCATCTGATAAATCACGTCCATTTAGAAAATAAGGGAGAGAACAGAAGATACGTTGAATTGTCTTTGATCAGTCATGATTTATGATTGCCAATAAGGAGGAAAAGAAAATATCATCATGAAATTTAAATATGTACTTAACGTGACAAAATTTCTAAACAATAAATCGCCTCAATATGCCCAGGTGTATTTAATGAGGCATACCTGCTAATTACAAATCTTACCTAGTCTTGAGAAAATCCTAAATATCCATTTTCCAACGACTTCAGGCACTCGCTCTTTTGTCAGCGTTTTGTTACGAATGATTCGCTAATACGGAATCCCGATTGTTACCTCGTCAATCATTGTATTACGCGACTGTCTTTGAGTATTCTTTTCCTTTTCGTACCCTCATTGTTTAGTACGTTCAGGTTACATGATTTCATATATCATAACTCTGGAAGTGCCATGTAATACCTGGGGCTCTCTGCCAATCTTTGATTTGTCTGTTGTGTGAGACATTCTTGCCGTTTCACATGTGCCTTATAATGTAGCACAGACAATTTCACAAAGCATTGACGAGTGTCTAGGGAGTAATTGACCCCAAAGTGGTAAAGGGCATAATGAATATTTAATAGAATTGTCCATCCTTGAGTGAAAGGTTACAGAAGTAATAAGTTGCAATATCTATGCTGATAGTTTTGATAGAATTTAGAGTTAAGGTTTTTATATTACTCACTCATCATTTTATTTGGGGGGGGGGGGGGGGGGGGGGGGGGGNNGGGGGTGGAGAAGGGAGCAGGTCTATTAGTCTGTGCATCCCTCCAAGTTCATATCTCGTTAATTGTTAAGAAGTAGGTCAAACTTCACATAGTCGTTCTTCAAGATGTTCACTTTTGGACCAAGGTCACTCAAGGTCACTTCTGAAAGGTCAAGGACACTCATAATTTAGGACTTCAAAGTACAAAAAAGGGGGTTATATTTTAATGATTTGACATGAATAGAAAAAGAACATCTAGGAAAGCAATGATTTCCCACATGTATATATTGAGTCAATCATATAGTTGGTTGGTCGCATTGTTGTTCATCTCGCTCAAGAATCTTTCACTTAGATGGAGGCATCGTTGCCAGTAAAAGGCGACAAATTTTGCCTATGCTCGGCACATAAGGCCATAGGGTAGGGAAAGTTCTTTAAAGTGTATAGACCTACTGTGACATGGGACCTCCGATTTCCCTCTCATCTGAGAGATTGGGACAGCCAACCTAGGATTCAAACCCACAATCTCATGATCAGAAGTGGCACACATGCTGACCACCAGGCCATGGCGGCCACGATTCATTCATATGCTAGGTTTTTTGGTGCAATTAATTTGGGGAGCACCCATCAACTTTCCTGATATTTTTGATAGGTGTGTGAGGAGTACTTTTTCGTAAAAAATGCAATTTAAATGCAATGAAATGCAATGACTGCTTTGCGACAGACAGAGTGTTGTATCAACCAGAGTATAATTNNGGGGGGGGGGGGGGGCATGTTTGTTGTTGTCTTGTGTATGATTTCTGGGTGATGTTTATGAAAATTAGTGAACTTACAGTCTGTTGATTGTTTTGTGCATAAGGATACATGTATTTCCCCTTGGAGGTCATTTTAATTGATTTCACTGTTACAGTTTGGTCTGCAGATAATGGTAATTCTCTTGGCATAAATAAATTTGAAAAGTGCATCACTCGTACTCCAAACGTCAACAAAGTGAGCACTCTTTGCTTAGATTTTAGTGTTCTGGTGCCAGACTGGTTTGTTTGCTCCGGGACCATAGGAATTAATGATTCAAATTTCTAGCTTATCTTAGGACTTCAGTTCCTTGTTTATGTCCTATGTGACCTTCTCTTAAGATACAGGCGAAATCTACGACTTTCTATTCCTGGGTACGTACATTTCACTTGACGGTGTTTGACAAGTGATATACGACAATCTGACGGTTTCAAAATGTTTCTGTTTGTTTTTTGAGATAAGAAATCGATTTGGCACTGAATTGAGAAAACTGTTTATGTTGGTATGTTTTATTTCTAAGTGGGGAATCCACAGTTGTAAAACATCCAGAGATCAGAGGGGTTTGTTTTATTTATTTACGATAAGCTTTTGTTTATTTTCTGATTTGTTCTTCGGATTTTACGACTGTAGATTATAGTTTGAATTTAGAGCGAGACTTACTTCAGAATTTTGTCTCTGTGTATTGGACATACTAAAGGGGAATAAATAAAATTATAGAGACTGATTATTTATATCTTTGACAAATCAATGCCTTAACTCATTCACCTCTACAGAAACATTTGGATTGGCTTAAATCATTGATTTACAGAAGAGACTATTATTTTCCAGGGGTTAATGAGTTAAATACAACAATCAAGTGGTACAGATCATAGATATATGCATACACATCCCTCAGTCATACAATGTACGTGGACATTTTAAAATGAACTTTGGAATATACAGTCGAGCCAAATATGGGTTATTACCATCAGCGGAACTCTTCAGGTTAAAGGCGCATTTAGCCTAAGTATCGGGACAACGTGTTTACAAACACACAAAGTACATACATGCATAGCCTTGTTAACATCATGGTTTATTGACACGTCACTCTAAATGTCCCAAAAGTATCAATTTGTCTTGTTCTTTTTCTAACATTATGCGTACAAGAGTTCCCAAAGAGTGGTAACTCCGTCATGATGGTACAATGTAATAAGATCTATTAATCTAGACCCTAATAATCCAGATGCTTTATTTTCTGGTCAGAATTTGATAGGGACAGAATTTTTAAATTGAATTTGCCACTGTAAAATTTGTGCTTCATTAATCTGGATGCTTCATTAATCCCAGTATTTAGACTGGGAACAAAAGTTTTGGGATTGAGGCCTCTGTGGCCAGCGTGTTCGAGCCATGTAGCACCACTCCGCGGTTGGCCGTCCCTGTCTTTTGTATGAGACAGTAAAAACCGAGGTCCCGTGTCACAGTAGGTGTTTGAACGATAAGGAACCCTCCCTGCTCTACGGCCAACAGTGCCGAGCATAGGCAAAATTTGTAGCCCTTTTCTGGCACACGGTGACGTCTCCATATGAGTGAAATATTCTTGAGTGGGATGTTAAACAACAATACCATATACCATACCATTTTGGGATTAACGAGGCTCCACTGTTGGTGTACCTATAGATCTAGCTGCCACCTGAGCACACAGGTCATGCTCATATTTCATGTTCACATTTGTGTGTTTAAAGGGGAAGAGGGCATCCATAATTTTTGGTAAAGTTATATTTTCATAGAGTTCCAAACTGACACTTTCTTTCTATCGAGGGCATTCATGTTGCTGTGACACATTTTGTTCATCCTAATTTAAGCACTTTGTAACTTTCATAAATTGATACCGCTTTTTGCTTAGGTACATCTTCTAGTCCAGAGAAGTGTCATGACCTTAACCCAGGAATCAATCATGACCAAGGTCAAGATCAATTTAAAATTGTCATCAGAGTTGTCTGGCTGTCTGCAGTCATGCAGATAAATTCATGGAATCTATCAAATGTATATGATTATATATACATGTGTAAGAATCGGTTTAAACATGTCATACTTAGGAATTTTTTTTTTTTTTTATAATTTCAGAGTTTCGGATCGCGGTGGTGGTATCCCACATGACATCATAGACAAAGTGTTCGATTACAACTTTACCACATCAGCAATCAGTGAAGAGGAGAACATGGATCAAGTTGGCCTCTTCTCGGAAATTACGAGTCCGTCACACATGAGTGGAGATAATCCTGGAAGAATGCATGGGTAAGTTATTTGGTTGTATTCTTGTTCAACATCCCACTATGAAGTCTTTCACTTAGATGGAGATGTCAGCAATTGTGGTGAAGTGCTACCTCAGTGTTTTTCATGGATGGTGGATTTTAGCTTTTCAAGTAAGTTTGGATGGTACTCTTCAGTTATTGTACTTTGCTTGGATAAAAAATCCAACATAGTAACACCATTTGCACCCCAAAAATACTGTTGCCCTCACCTTGCCAGCAGATAGTTACATGTACGTGTTGAACTTGTTTGGCCTTGGGGACTTAGGCCCTACCCACTGACAACTCTGAGCTTTATTCTCTGGCTCATGATAATTAACCCAAGTCTCATCTACAGTCACCAGACACATAAGAAAATCATCTTTTCACCTAAAATGCTTCGACAAGAGGCTACACACTGATGCTGTGGTTGCCATTTGCTCACTGCGCAACAGGATTTGGGGACCCAACAGGCTGTTAGCTTGCACATACCTAGAAGATCATGTGAGATTGTTAAAACACTACATTTGTACCATGTGAAATGCCGAATGCCTGAGCTATTTCTTCCACCTGTATTCGCCTATCAGAGTACACCAGATCTCAAACTTTCTTACACATCTCTTCGTCGGTGGTATCTGGTGGAAGGCCAGACCTCACTTCATCTTCTGCAGACATTCTACTGCGTTTGAATTCCCCTACCTAGAAATTGACTTTAGCATAAGAAGGTGCAGTAGACCCATGAACATACTAGCTAACCTTGCTTGTTTTACCTTTTAAATACAAGTACCGAATAATAACACAGTACTCAACTTTAGTTTTTACATCACTAGCCATGTTTGACATTCAATATCTTATCAAAGAATGACTCAATACACCTGCAACTTTGTACCCAGGTACAAATTAAAACTTGCATTGAAACAAGGCATGAAAATCAGACTGTCTTGGTCAATTGGAAATGGGATAGGCTGGTTAGCTATTGACTCGCCCTTGTACATGCAGTTTTTTCTATACACATCACAAAATTTCAAATTAGTGCAAAAATAATCTTCAGAATTCATGGTTATCTCTGCTCTTTGTTTTCTAGGTATGGATTTGGTCTGCCAGCCTCCCAAGCATACGCTGAATATCTCGGCGGTCACCTGACCATCCAGAGCATGCAAGGAGTGGGAACTGATGTTTATTTGCGCCTTAGGCACATCGATGGTGCTCAAGACAGCTTCAGAATTTAGATCTTAGTCAGTGAAAAGCTTAAGGATTCACATTATGTTTCAGACTCATCTGAGCAATTAAAAGAAATGGGTCATTTTCTCATTTTTTCCGGAAAATATTCATAATTTATGATTTCAGTGAAGTTGAGAATGAGTCAATGTATTTTTAATTAGAATCTCATCGTGGGTTTCTGTTGCTTTTTTGTTTTTTTTACAATTGTTTTTTCACTTATCATTTGAAGCATTGTATGCGTGTGCAACTATGAAAATTTTTAATTTTAGTTTCTACTCCAAGTCAGATCTCTTGGACATCGTGAATTTGAGAGAATTGACAAGTGTTTATTTAAGCAATACATGTTCAGTCTTCTTACGTCTACACGAATGAGAAGATTCTTGCGGTGGGGTGTTAAACAACAACACAACCAACCAGATATACATCTATATCATAAAGTAACATGGACAGGGAAAAAACACCACAAGGAGTCTTATCCATGCTACTGGATCCTGATAGGTGGATCCAGGAAATAGATCGCTGAAATTGATTTTTCGTTCCTTAGATGTACATTGTTGTGTGAGTATCGTGGCAAACTAACATATGAATCTAGTGAAGTAATCTTAACGTATCTTCAAAAATATTGTTTAAAGTGATATTACATGCCGTTTTGTGACAGCATTTAAGTTTTGTTATTTACCTTGTTTTGCCTTCTTTGTGACTAGCTACCGGTATGAACAGTTTGATTTTTATCTTCTCATCTTTTTCCTTGCCCTGTGATTTTTTTTTTATCGATGACATATTTATTTTTTCGTGTGTCTGTCTTATTTATGTTTTGTTTGTCTTTCCACAAAGTCTTTTCAGCTTGCCTTTGAATTTCAAACTTTGAACTTTTTTCTGTCAGGCCCTTTACATGTGTTTCATTATACGTACAATGTATTTTTTTTTTGTCTAACTCATGTATTGTTTGTTTCTTCACACTTTTTAAGTTTGCCTTTGAATTTTGAAAATGTAACTTTTCCTGTCAGACCCTTTACATTTGTTACAATTTTTTTTTTCATATCTAATTTATGTATTGTTTGTTTCTTCACACTTTTTAAGTTTGCCTTTGAATTTTGAAAATGTAACTTTTTCTGTCAAACCTTTTACATTTGTTACAATTTTTTTCTATGTCTTACTTGAGACGTATATAAAACAGACTAGCGGCATATCGAACTCTAGCAAGATCACAAGCCCGGTATTGTTCTCAACTATCTAGACGAGATCAGGCTTNNGGACTCAATAAATCGTGATTGACTGATTACGAGCAAGCATAGAAATCTCCTCTTTCAAAAGAGCGTTCGGAACACCTCGGTAAATGACTTATCTACATATGTTAATCAAAGATAGGCACCGACGGTTACTTCCATCGCGAAAAACGAATCAATAGAGAGAATAGGAGGTTACCAGTCTCTGTGTTATATACGTCTCTGGTCTTATTTATGTATTGTTTGTCTCTCATAGAGAGAATAGGAGGTTACCAGTCTCTGTGTTATATACGTCTCTGGTCTTATTTATGTATTGTTTGTCTCTCCTTAAGATTTTGAAAATGTAACTTATCTGGTCAGATCCATTACCTGTATGTGATAGCCTTGGTATTACAAATGGCAGCCTGATTCAACAACTCATAAGAGTTGGCCTTAGGTTAATTTGCAATACATGAACATACATCTTTTAAAATTTTTCTTCTGTATTTTCTTTTTGTTTAAAACAAGAGGATTCTTAATTTTGCATTATGAAAACTGAAGGAACAGTACTATGTACATGTATGTGTATATTTAAGGGTTACCATGTGACTGTTTTACAAAAACTGACAGGGTATCGGCGAATCCCGTGTCAGAAATGAAGTTTCACCGCGAGGCCTCAGCCGAGCGGTGAAACGGACATTTCCGACAGGGGATTCTACGATACTCTGTCGGTGTTTGTAAAATAGTCATATGGTAACCCTATTCTAATGCTCCGTACATTATTTTAGCATTGATTCTTTGGTATCTTGTCGGAAACTGCCGATACGAATAGATGTCCTACTAGGCCATAACAATCGAAATGTGACGTCATCTAAAACCTTGCAGTGAATCTTGAATACCCTGCGAGTTTTCAATTTATTTGACCAATCAAATAACGCAAAACAAACACGGTGCATTAGAATCCTTATTTTTCGTCAGTACTTAATTCTGCGAATTTGCCGTTCTCAACGTCAAGGAATGAAATTTCGCGTTCTGAACCCGGTTTCTTGTAGGCTGAAACAACAACTGGTCTATCTATATAATTATAAGCTGATTAACTCATAATTTTAGCAATAAGATTCGCGAATTATGATTCTATCGAGAACAAAATTGCCAGATCAAATAAAAGCGATGATAAAAATTTCACGAGTGCGTCCACTCGCGAAATTGCGCGAATATTAGTTTCTCGCTTTATTTAGGAATCTACAGTAGCCTCCTTATAGGAAATTTTGTTGCACAGCATCAGCGCCACCTACAGTCTTATTCCGGATACACATCATTTCGACATTAGTCTGTTGCAGGTTAAGAATGTTTCACCAACGCCAAGGAGTCTAATATTATTCATTGTGACTCAGCTCATCGTTTTACTGGCTTATTCGAAGTACAAGTAAAACAGGGCCTAGTCACTTCTCCGCGGAGACGTAAATTCTCGACATCCGAGGGTAAATACGACCAATAAATAGCTAAAACATGATCGTTTAAGTACAGTGGAACCACCTGACTTAGGATACCACCTCACTATTAAGACCATTAAAATTTAGTCTGTTTCTCGTTATTTTAGGCTATTCCAACCTCACTTAGGAGACCACCTCACAAATCAGACCAATTTAAGGTCATTTGGGTGGTCTTAATAGCGAGGTTCCGCTGTATATCGTATGTGGACTTGATGCACCTCACGAAGTCGATGTCGTCAATATATAGGGATCATGAATGACAATATGATATGGCTAACATATCCGTACTGAGCTCTTCTGATTTCTACACGTACCCTTGTGTCGAATATTTTTCTGAAAATTATTCGGGAGATGCGTATAGAGGTTTCATCCGTTCTTTTCTTCTTTCTTTTTCCTTTTTAAACATATCTTCTCAAGAGATTTTATACACAATAGATTAACAACTTTTGCTCTACTTTGAACCCCGTCAAGTAAATTGGAAAGTGACGGTGCTTCTCGTTATTAGTCAATCTCAGTGAGGATCCATTCTTAATACGAAAGTAGGAAATATGCATTAGACTTTTTGATCGTTTTCTATTGAATTTGCTTTACTTTACCTAAAGTTATGTTATATGTTAGTTATGTTTAGCAGGCGTGTATCTGATAAATTAAAGGATTTAACTAGGGACCTTACTCCTGTCTCGGTTGACTTTCAGCCCCTGGTTTATTCAAACACGGGGGGGTCTCTCTTTATCCTCGAGGCCCACCGAGTCTAACGTAGGCAATAATTAATGTCGGAGAAGAGTTGAGATACAATTACAATGTTACTTCCAGTTTAAGATCGGCGATATTCTGTTGTAGAATCACATGTGTTCATAAAGTTTAGGAGATGGGTTTCAATGATAGCGTCAAGTGTATAATATAATAGTCACGCAATCAAGTTTTAGTTTGTGTGTAAATCTCGTGAAATTCCCAAAATTCTATTTTTAGAACCTCGTAAATGACGGGCAAGTATATCTCTAGATCACTAATGTTTCATACTTATTGTCTTCGTATCAGCGCACACTGGCGTAAAGAACGTCATAGCTGCATTAAGTTTTCGTTTTTATCATACATTGTAGTTCTTTTTTTTTTTTTTTTTTTAGTTTATATGATTTCACTTTATCAACATTAGAGCTAATTTAACCTTATAAGAAAAGGTAAAGGTAACGAACAGTGATCGATCTCATAATTCCTACAAGGAATGCAAAATAAGGAGNNGAGTAAGCATCCCCCGTTGACCACACCTGCCTTGAATCCTATATCTTGATCAGGTAAACGGAGTAATCTGTAGTCAAACTCGGTGTGTAAAGGACAATCTAACAACTGTTGATAATGTGGTGATCATGTCAATGTGTGCGCTGTTTAGATTAATACGGTGTACTATTAAGGACACGAATTCGATATATGTATAGGCATGAATATGAAGAGATGTAAAGTGGGCTGGAAAA